>PVIH01019094.1:0-36433 GCA_004025045.1 Sigmodon hispidus | reverse complement strand
AACCCTACAAGTGATAGAGGACTGATCTCTAAGGTATATAAAGAGCTCAAGAATTTAGATCCCAAAACCTTGAATAACCCTATCAAAAAATGGGGTACAGATCTAAAAAGGGAATTCTCAGCAGAGGAACTACGAATGGCTGAAAGGCACCTGAAAAAGTGCTCTTCATCTTTAGCCATCAGAGAAATGCAAATCAAAATAACTTTGAGATACCACCTAACACCTGTTAGATTGGCTAAGATAAAATGCACAGATGACAGCCTATGTTGGAGAGGATGCAGAGCAAGAGGAACACTCCTCCATTGTTGGTGGAAGTGTAAGCTTGTTCAGCCACTTTGGAATGCAATATGGCAGTTTCTCAGAAAATTGAGAATCAATCTCCCCAAGGACCCAGCAATTCCACTTCTGGGTGTATACCCTAAAGAGGCACATTCACACTCCAAAGGTATTAGCTCAACTATGTTCATAGCAGCATTATTTGTAATAGCAAGAACCTGGAAACAACCTAGATGTCCCTCAACTGAAGAATGGATTAACAAACTGTGGTACATCTACACAATGGAATACTACTCAGCAGTAAAAAAAAAAAAAAAATGATATCCTAAAATTTGCTGGCAAATGGATGGATATGGAGAATATCCTCCTGAGCGAGGTATCACAATCTCAGAAAGATAAGCAAGGGATGTACTCACTCATTAGTAATCTCTAAACAAACAAACAAGAAAAAAAGCCAAGCATGTCCAAGCGGCAAACCACAACCACTGAACAGCTTGGGATCAGAAACACTCTGGACTGACCCTTCGGACCCCACTCCAACTATAGGAACACCTGACTCACTCTTGTGGGAGGATGGACAAAACTGGATTTGGCCAGGAGTGGAGACTGATCGAAACATTATTGGGTCAGTGGGACCATAGAACTGTCTGCTCTCTGCCCAGGGAGGGGATGGGGAGTTGTGGAGAAGAAATAGGACCTGATGTGGCGGGAGGGGGTAGGGACCTTGAATGAGGATATACAGGGATGGAAAAAAAAATTCAGAGGGAAAGCTGAACACAAAGTAAATATATGTGTAGCAATCTTATTTGCATTATCACTCTTGATAAGCCATGCTTATGATTCTTATCCTCCTTATAGTTATTGTTAACTTTTCAGCATTTTAAATTCATTTTACTATTTTTTTGATAAATACAAAATAAGGAAGAAAATAAAAAAAAAAAAATGAGAGAGCCAGAGATGGCATCAGAAAAGGAGGGAGGGGATCTATTATTACCATTGTATTTTGGGGTGGGGTGGGGGCACAGAGTCTCTGTTCACAATCGAGTCAAGCCTTGACCTTGTGAACCTAATGCTATAGGCTCCTGATACACACTGTTGCTTGGACTACAGAAACTGAAAGTTAAAATTGTGCAGCCAGGCACATGAAGTTTAAGGGATATGATTCCTTGTTGCTCTGTCAATAATTTTTCCTGGCATCTTCTCAGTCAGCTGTTTTAAGTGTTCCCTTTCTGTCTGTTCCATCATCAACTCATGCTTTTTTTTGGCATTTCCTCCAATGTTTTGTTTGCAGTCTCTGCAGCTTCAGTCTATGTGGTTTACTGAGAAAATAAAATGCAAAGACTCAAAAAGTGATACATATTAGCTGCTTTTATCTTTTGCCACTTTAGGAAAAAAAATCTTATTTCCCAATAAACAAGGAGGGAGATGGATGCATCTACCAGTTTAAAAACAGCCACCATGAACCTAAGAGTGACATGTATCATTCTTTCTCCACAATGATGGCGTTCTATGGACCAATATTTTGGCACATGCCAATAATTCCCATCTTCTGGAGCTTTCTCAGCAACTCTCACCTTCAATCTCCTTTTTTCTTTTCTGTAAGTGACGGATCCATCTTTAGAAGTATATATCAACCACATCCTCCTTAGCAACTCTGCAGCCTAGAAGTCAAAAAGAGTTAGAATGAGGAAATAAGAATTTGGAGACAAATCATGCCATACATCTTGCAACTCAATGTAATGCTATGAGCTATAAAAAAATATATTGTGATTCAAACAGTATTTCAAGTCTAAAATTTTAAAATTGATGTGAGGTAACCCCCAGACTTAATAATTGCCATTCCCTGAGAGTACTTATTTAATATGTTTCCATATAATGTCAATTTGGGCATCAAAATGTAATCTTTGTTCAATAGCGAAAAAGAGTCATACAGTATATCATGTTCACAAATTCTCTTCCTGTAACTCCTTCTAGGTTCTCCCCATCTCCTTACCCACCCAACTTCATGTCTTTTTTTTCTCTTCTTCTTTAAAAAACCAACAGGTAGACCAAAACAAACCCCGGAATACAAAAGAACAATAAAAGCAAGAAACTGACACACACAAAGCAAACCCCACTAAAACACAAACGTCGAACTAAGACAATAAAATGCCCAAACAAAGTAACATGAGACAAAAGTCTACAATAATACCATTGAGTGTGTTCTGCATTGGCTTTGTACTTGCTGGACTAGGGCCTGCCCTGCAGTGTTAACCATGAACTTTTACTTGTCATCTGCTCCATCCAAACCTGCTAGCCTGAGACCTTCCTTCCAGTCTAGCAGGATGATTGCAGTAGATCATTCTCAGAGCATCCAGAATATTTTTGTAATAGTTCAAGAAGGGGCATTGTGGTGGTTTGGATGAAAATGCCCCCATGGGCTCATGTATTTGAATGCTTAGTTACCAGAGAATGTAACTGTTTGAGGAGAATTAGAAGGTTTGGCTTTGTTGGAGTAGATATGGCTGTGATGGAGAGAGTGAGTCACAAGGAGCTGCCTTTGAGTTCTGAAAAGCCCATGCCAGGCCCATTGTCTCTCTCTGAGGCTTCTGCTTATAGCTCAGCATGTAAAGCTCTCATCCACTTTCTGAGCACCATGCATGCCTGCCTGTGTGCCATCATACTCCCCAGTGTGATGATGATGGACTAACCCTCTGAAGCTGTAAGTAAGCCATGAATTAAAAGTTTCCTTTCATAACAGTTGCATTGGTCATGGTACCTCTTCTCATCAATATAACAGTAACTAAAGCAGTGATAATTAAAAATCCCCTATTGACTTTCTAACTTATCCAAATAAATATCCAGTTTTTTGAGTGTCTTCCAAGACACCCACTGCCTTGTCTAGCCTCTAGCCTGTCACTTTATATCTTGATAATTTTGTTTTGCCACTGACTCAACAGAACTGTTCAAAAGCATGAACTAATTTTTATAAATTTTTTTAATTTCTGATATTTCTAATTTCTGCATACTCATTTGTCTCTCTAACTTCTTTGAAGACTCTGTTGCACTTTCTGGTTGTCCAATATTATGGGTAAAATAGACTGCCTGTATATTATTCTTTGTACAGCACAGGTAGGATTAAATCCTAGTCAAAATCACATAAACATATAATCACTACCAGTGGCTTTAGAGCATAAATACAGTCTGTGGAAAAAAAGGCACTGTATACTAAGATGCCTAAGGAAAAAGACTTGAACCTAGGACATGATGGAATCACTAAAGTATCTTGAATCTTCCTTAAAAGAGAAGAAATATTTAGTCCTATTAAAGTCATTACTTTTGAAAATAATGTGTAGTAAATCTAACTTTGCCCTCTATTGCCTAAGAAGAGTCATTCAGAGCCCTTTAGGGCAAAGACTATGTAACCTGGATTTTTATTCAGGCTGTAGTACTCAATGACTATGTGATCTTCACTGAGCTCTTAACTTCTCTATACCACGATTTCCTTTTCTTTTTACTTTTTTTGATTTCCTTTTCTTGTATGAGATAATAATAAATACTTAGTAGAACTGATGTCAGAACTCTAGAAGTTAACTTCTAGAAAACAGTGAAGACTCTCTGTCAACTGCCATTACTACTATTATTACTAGTCTGTGAGTTAGCATTACCTAGTGGTTGAGAGAAAAAGAACTTACTACTTGTGGTTTGGTTTATTTATTGCTTAAATGACAGTAGCTCTAGCACCCTGAAAAGTATTCAAAAGTGGGGGCTAAGTAAATCACTGTTGGATAATTAGAAAAATAAACGAGGAAATTAATGAATTCCACAAACTTCTCTGAGATCAAATTGTACTTTCAAAAAATAAGCTGCTGCCTGTGTCACAATTAGTTCTCTCTCTAGATGAATGTAAGTAAAGAGCATTCTCCACCAACATCATTGCATCTTCCTTGGTCTCACTAGCATTTGACAGAGAATCCTCACAAAGCCCTGCAAAATGGTACCAACTAACTCACTTCACCTGGAGCCTGGATACACAATTTCTCCAGCCCTTGTTTCTTTTGAAAAAATGGATGTTAATGTCCTGGTTTAGAAAATGTCACCTGCTCTACTTCTTCTTCCAAAGAAGAAAGACATCCTTCAGAAAATCTGAGCAATGAGATGATGACACATCCATGTTCTTCTTTTCAAAGGCAACTCCTTTGGTGTCCAGCAGAGCCTGAATAAGGACAAAATTACTCAGACAATTGAGAGGAGGGAGATAACACAACAGCCTACTGGAAATGTTTAAATGGGGCCATGCTCTTCCCCTCACTGAAAGGTCTCAGGGTGTCTCTGGAGAAACTGGTCCTTTAATTTGTAATTTCTCAAAGTCATCTCCCTGTTCCCTCTCCTACTGCTTCTTCCTGATTAATAAAGGATTTACAAAACCTCAGATACTATTTCATAGAAAACATTTGTCTTGTCAAGTCTCTAATTTTAGGGGTAGTTCAGAACAGGCTCCTGTGGAATTCCTGAACCCACCACTCTGAAGTTTTGTAATCTTAACTTTCCTGGACTGATGATTCCTTGTCCCTGAACAAGAATGAGCAGCATCAATTTCAGAGGTTTCTAGTCAGATAACGAAGTAACACAGAGTATTAAAGCCAGAGACTTCACTAGAAATACTCAACAAATAAATATATACTTTTGATATTATAATATTTTCTATTTTTTGGTACTGTGGTGCTAAAGAAAGAAAATAATGGGCATTCCAACATTTAGAAAGCATAATGAAATAGAATATCTACATATATTACTTACTGAAAGTAATTTAGATATTTACATGCCTATTTCCTAGAATTATTGTTTCACTATAACACTTGACTTCAACTATTATTACTAGCTATCCTTAGTAAAGTCTGGGCTTGCCAATCAGGGATGAATCATTACTAATCAAACACCCATGTATTTTTACAATAAACAGAATGAAATTTTGTGCAAAATATGGTTCTTTTTTATTTAAAAGGTTTTTTTTACATATTTACCACTGCTCCTTCTCCCTTTCCCTCCTGCCAATTCTTCCCAGTCCTTCCTTATCCTAAACACACTCCATCCCCCCATCCATTCCCCAAGGAGGGCAAAGAGTCCCAAGGTTGGTCAGTTCAGTCTGGCATATCCACTTGAGGTAGGTCTGAGTCCCTCATTCCAGTATTAGGGCTGGGTTAGGTATTCATGTGTAGGGAATGGGCTTCGAGATGTCAGTTCATGTACTAGGAATAGTATGATCCTATTGCAAGAGAATAAACTGCCCATGCCATCTGACAGTCATCTACCTTTGGAGGGTTTAGTTCATTTCCCTAAAGGTTCCTCAGCAATAGTTTATGAGTCAGTGAACTCACAATAGCTTGAGTCAGGTGTCTCTGTGGCTCTCTTCCTCATGATCCTGATTTCTTTGCTCATATATACTCTCTGCTCTCTCTCTTTAGCTGGACCAGGAGCTTAATCTGGTGTTTAGCTATGGATCTCTGCTTCTGCCTCTGTCCATTGCTGGGTGAAGGTTCTATAATAACACTTAATATGGTCATTCATTTGATTATACGGGAAGTACTGTTTAGGCACCCTTTGTACTATTGCTTAGAGCCCTAGCCAGGGACATCTTGTGGGTTCTTGGAGGTTTCCTTAGCACCAGGCTTGTTTTAATGCCACAGTCACTCCCTCTGTCAAGACATCCATTTCTTTGTTCTCCCTCCTTTTGCTCCTCTCACCCAACCATCTCCATCTCTCATCATTTGCTCCCGCCTCCCCTTATTTGCTCCTCATAATGATTCCAATTTACTCAGGAGACCTTTTCTATTTTTCCTTCCCAGGGGGATCCCTAGATGCATCTCTTAAGTTTTGTATGTTACCCAGTTGTTCAGGGGTTGTGGTTTGCAGCCTGGTTATTTTTCACTTAATGTCTAAAATCCACTTATGAGTGAGTACATACAGTGCCTATCTTTCTGAGCCTTGTTACTTCACTCAGAATAATACTCTCCAAATCCATTAGCCTGCCAATTTTAGATTGTCAATTTTTTTTTTACTGCTGAATAGTACTCCATTGTGTATATGTAGCACATATACACAAGCATCTAGGTTGTTTCCAGGTTCTGAATTCTAGAAACATAGCTTAGCTAATGCCCTTAGGGTAAGGATGTGCATCTTTGGGTATTTGCCCAATAGTGGTATTGCTGGATCATTGGGGGGATTGATTCCCAGTTTTCTGAGAAACCACCATACTGCTTTCCAAAGTGGCTGTACAAGTTTATACTCCCACCAGCAATGAAGTAGTTTCCCTGGCTCCACATCTCTTCCAGTATAGACTGTTATCTGTGTTTTCAATCTTAGCCATTCTGATAGGTGTAAGATGGTATCTCAGAGATGTTTTGATTTGTATTTCCCTGATGGCTAAGGATGTTGAGCAATTCTTTAAGTGTCTCAGCATTTGATATTCTTCAGCTGAGAATGGTTCACCCCATTTTTTAATTGGATTATTTGACTTTTTGGCCTTTACAGTCTTCTTGAGTTCTCTATGTATTTTAGAGATTAGTCAGATGCAGGATTGATCTTTTTCCATTCTGTAGGCTATCATTTTTTCTTATTGCCCACGTCCTTTGCTTTACAGAAGCTTCTAAATTTAAGGAGGCCCCACTTACTGATTGGTCTTCTTAGTGTCTGTGCTACTGGTATTATATTTAGGATGTGGTCACCTGAGTCAATGCATAGAAAGATATTTCCCACTTTCATTTCTATAAAGTTCAGTGTAGCTGGATTTATGTTGAGGTCTTTGATCCACTTGGATTTGAGTTTTGTTCAGGGTGATAAATATTAGCCTATTTGCATTTTTCTACATGCTATGCCATTCAGTTGTACCAGCACCATTTGTTGAAGATACTGTCTTTGTTCCATTGTATATTTTTGAGGTGTTTGCCAAAATATTTAGTGTTCATAGGTCTGTAAATTAAGGTCAGGGTCTTCAATTCAATTCCATTATTCCACAAGTCTGTTTTTATGCCAGTACCAGGCTGTTTTTATTACTGTAGCTCTATAGTGTAACTTAAAGTCAGGGATGGTGAGGCCTCCTGAAGTTCTTTTGTTGAGCAGAATTGTTTTGGCAATTCTGGCTTTCCTGTTATTCCATATGAAGTTGAGTATTGTTTTTTCAAGGTCAGTAAAAAATTGTGTTGGGATTTTGATGAGGATTGCATTGATTCTGTAGATTGCTTTTGGTAAGGTTGCCATTTTTATTATGTTGATCCTACCTATCCAGGAGCATGGAGATCTTTCCATTTTCTAATATCCTCTTCAATCTCTTTCTTCAGTGACAAAGTTCTTATCGAAACAGCTGTCACTTCTTTTGTTAAAGTTACCCCAAGATATTTAATGCTATTTGCAGCTTTTTTTAAGGGTGATGTTTCCCTGATTTCTTTTCAGCCCTGTTATTATTTGTGTATATGAAGGTTGTTGATTATTTTCTTTAATCTTGTACCCTGCTACATTACTGAAAGTGTTTATCACCTATATGTGTTCCCTGGTAGAATTTTGGGGGTCACTTACATATACTATTATATCATCTGCAAATAGAAATAGTTTGACTTCTTCCTTTCCAATTTGTATCCCTTTAATCTCCTTTTGTTCTCTTATTGCTTTAGCTAAAACTTCAAGAACAATATTCAATATTGAATAGATAGGGGAGAGAGGACAGACTTGTCTTGTTCCTGATTTTAGTGGAATCGCTCTGAGTTTCTCTCCATTTATTTTGATGTTGGCTGTCAGATTACTGTATATTGCCTTTATTATATTTAGGTATTTTCCTTGTATTCCTGATCTCTCTAATTAAAAGTTTGTGTTTAGAACTAAAATGGAATGTTGGATTTTGCCAAAGCCTTTTTCAGCACCTAGGAAAATGATCGAGTGTGTGTGTGTGTGTGTGTGTGTGTGTGTGTGTGTGTGTGTGTGTGTGTTTATTTCAGGTTTTTTACATGATGGATGATATTGACAGCTTTTTGTATGTTGAACCATCCCTGCATCTCATGGATAAAGTCTCCTTGATCATGGTAGATGATTTTCCATACATTGTTGAATTTTGTTTTCCAGTATTTTATTGATTATTTTTGCACCTATGTTCATGAGGGAGATTGGTCTGTAATTCTCTTTCTTTATTGCATCTTTGAGTAGCTTGGGTATTAGTGTGACTATAGCCTCATAAAAAGTTTGGCAATGTTTCTTCAGTTTCTATTGTAAAGAACAGTTTGAGGAGTGTTAGTAATTAGTTCTTCCATAAATGTCTGGCATAATTCTGTACTGAAACCATATAGCCCTGGGCTTTTTTCCTCTTTGGGAGACTTTTCAATTTCCTTGGGTGTTATAGGTCTATTTAGGTCATTTATCTGATCTTGATTTAATTTTGGTAAGTAGTACCTGTCTATAAAGCCGTTTATTTCTTTTAGGTTTCCCAATTTAGTGAGATATAGATTTTTGAAGTATGACCTAATGATTCTCTGTTTTTATGTCCCCCTTTTCATTTCTGATTCTGTTAATTTTCATTCTCTCTCTCTCTCTCTCTCTCTCTCTCTCTCTCTCTCTCTCTCTCTCTCTCTCTCTCTCTCTCTCTTTGTCCCTGCCTTTTGGATAAGGGTTTGTTTACCTTTTTAACTTTCTCAAAGAACCAACTTTTTGATTCATTGATTTTTTTTTTTCGTATTATTCTCTTTCTTTTAATTGCATTGATTTCAGCCCCAGGTTTATTTTCTGCCTTCAACTACTTCTAGGTGAGTTTGCTTCTAATTGTTCTAAAGCTGTCATCTGTCCTGTTAAGTCTGTTGTGTGAGATTTCTCTAGGTTTTATGTAGGCATCTAGTACTATAAATTTTCACCTTAGCACTACTTTCATTGTGTTTCATAAGTTTGGGTATGTTGTTGAGTTCTGTTCATTAAATTCTAGGAAGTCTTTGATTTCTTTCTTATTTCTTCCTTGACCCAAAAGTGGTTCAATAGAGAGATGTTCAGTTTCTAAGAATTTGTAGACTTTATGTGATTTTTATTGTTGTTGAACTCTAACTTTAGACTATGGTGGTCTGATAGGAAACAAGGAGCTATTTCCTTTTTTGTATCTATTGATATTTGCTTCATGACTGAGTATGTGATCAGTTTTAGAGAAAGTTCCATAGGTGCTGAGGAAAAGGTATATTCCTTTGTGACTGAGTGGAAAGTTCTGTATCTATCTATTAAGTTCATTTGGGTCATAAAATATGTTAGACCCCTTATTTCTCTGTTGAGTTTCTGTCTGGTAGACCTATCTATTGGTGAGAGTGTGGTATTGAAGTCTCCAACTATTAAGGTGTGGTTTGATATGATATTTAAGCTTTAGTAATTTTTTTTTACATATGTAAGTGCCATTGTGTTGGAAACATAAATGATCAGAATTGAATCTTCATCTTGGTGGATTTTTCATGAGATAAATAAGTGATGACCATCCTGATCTTTTTTTTTTTGATTTTAGTTTGAAGTCTATTTTGTTAGATAATAGGATGGCTACACTAGCTTATTTCTCTTGGTGTGGTTTAATGGGTGTCTCTACCTTTCTTAGGTTGGTGTTTTCCCTCGAGTGCTTTCAGGCTTTAGCTTCTCTAAACTGCTCTGGGAAGATATTTTCTCCATGATGACTGGATAAGACTGAACTAAATTTGATACAGGGATTTTCAAAAGCCCCCTTGGAGTGTTTGCCAAAGGCAGAAAGTTGCCTTGTCTGTCCTTTGTTGACCTATACTCACTTGTTCAGTGCCCCGCTTTGTCATACTTTCTATACACAACAGAAGGGAGGGAAATTCTACCGAGATTATTTCTAATAAAGACATAGTTTCTATGAATGCCTTGTTTACAGTCTCTTTTTATGTGACCTTGCCTTTCACAGTTGTAACATTTAATATCTTGGCTTTTTTTTCTTTTGGGCTTTGTATTACTTTTGTAAAAGATCCAATTTTCTTTTCTATTTCTTCAAATCTATCTCATGCATTCAAGGGTGCCATTTGGCATAAATACAGTGTGTGTTCATTGTATTATGATTGCTTTTCTACATTGGCATAATGTCCCTCCCCAAGAAGTTGGTCTTGGGAGATTTCTATGCTTCTATCTTTGCTTCTTTGTTCTATTATTTTAGCTTTGTCCTTCCATTATGTCTTCTACTGTAAAAGTGACCCAGTCTCCAAAATAGCAGTAAACAAATCTGACTAGTCTTTAGGGATAATTTGGTTACATGTTGATCAGGAATTTAATATTTATCTTACAAATGATGATAGCCTACGATAAGTGACAGTTGCTTTCTTAACTCTCCTTAAATCTAATATTTGTGATTTCTTCAAAGTTATTGGAAATACTAATATTGACTGTTTGATAGCCTTAGGCTGTTTTTATATAATCTTATAAGACAGTATTGAGATTGGTTCTTTAAATTCCTCTTTCTGGATTTGAATACCTTCATGTTCTCTCTTAACATAAAAACTTTCTTCTTGGCATTCATTTTAACTGACTTTTTAATGATAAAACATATATAATTAAACAAATAATATTTATAATAAACATTATGATAAACCTTATGATGATAATCATTTTTCATCTTTTCCTTTACTGATTCCAGTTTCAAATTGTCTAGAGTAATATGAAAAAAATACCAACCACCTTCCATTATGCTATTCTTTTCTATTTTTTTTACTGTGGGAAAAGGTTCTCTCTCTGCCTTGAACAAATTCCTCATTTTAAGAAAATCCAATTTACTCACCAAAATTGTTGTAAGTGGCAAATCAGATGACTGTAAAGTGGGGTAGCTACCTAGTATGGTAGCAGCCCAAGGAGGGGTTCCAAAAAAGAGGGAAAATGCAGGCCACCAGGAGAGGAGGGTTGCTGCTTGAAAAACTTACCCAGATGAATGTGGAGAAAAATAATACATTTGGTGGGTTCTGCTAACTCCTAAAGGCTAACTCCTAACAAAATGAAGGCTAACACTTAACAAAAACCCTAGCCAGCCAGTAGTTATGTCAACCACATGTAGTTATAGCCAGCAAGCAGCTTTTTTGTGAGTACCAAATATTGAATTAATTCTAGTTAGTATATAATAAATACCAAGATCCATATATTGGGGAAAAGTTGGAACATCAGACAGAGAAAACAGACCACAGTCAGTTCTCACCCAGCCAGCTTCTCAGGTCAGATCAAGCAGGATAATATTATCTTCAAGAGTTCTCAGCATGGCTTTTAAGATTATTTTAAGTCAGGGAATCAGTTTCTTCATTACATTTAACCAGAGAATTTGCTCTTGAAGCTGGATAGAACAATTGAAAAAACTTATCTGACCAGGTCTCTTTTATGTATTGTTTCAGTAGTTTTCTCTCCAATGAAATACTAGAGACCCTATAGGGGGTGAGGCAAATTGTCTAGTATCTAGAATGGCAGATAATAATGACATGTCTCTCACCAATTCTAATTCTTTAGTCATAAGATCAATTTGTTGTAATATAGATGTGGTCTAATGAAGATGTTGATTAATGACTTTGGGGACATGGAATGCCTCTGTAGACTGGGCTACCCATTTGATTCAAGGTCTCTGTTGTGAAAGCTGTTTGAGTTACTGAAACTGCTCTCAATATTGCTCCTCCTACTGTCAGAAGTATTTCAGTGATAATGGAACTATAATTAATTAGTACTGCAAGGAGAAAATAACATTAGCCATTTGGAGTTTCCTCTATGGCCAGATTTCTTGATAAGTTGCAGACAAACATCTCTGAAAGGTACTCATATTGGTATTGTGGCACCCTGGGAAGAAAACACAAGCATACCTTCACCCTCAGGTCAATAGTGGAATAGGTGCCTGCCATGAGAGAGAAATGAGATCTCTCCACCTGAAATGTGACAGTGACAGTGGTGTATTCTTAGGCAAATATGCCCAGTGCTTATGTGATAAACTCAATCCAGCTCCATCAAAGCTGAGGAATTAATGTTAAAGAGAATTTCCATCAGAAACTGATTAGGATCTCTCTTAGCTTCTGATAATAACTTTGCTAAGAGCGTCTAAAGGGTTGTGTTAGCTCTTTCCATGATGGTTGGCCTGGGATTTTAAAGGATGGCTGTTGTGTGAGATATCTTCCAGGAGCCTAAGAATTTATTAAGCTGTTGTGACACATAAGCAGTGTCAGTTTCAGTTTTGATGGCCCAGGGTATTCCCATGACTAGCATGGCTAATTTAATTGCCTTTATAACATTGGAAGCTTTTCCTCAAGGCAATACTAGTGCAAATATGAATCTAGAACAGGTGTCAATCATTACATGTGGGAATCTCCAATTACCAAATGGAGCATAGTGTTTCATATCCCTCTGTCATATAGCATTAAGTATCAAGCCTTGAGGGTTAATCCCCACCCTCTGTGTATGCCTTAGAAGAGGCAACAGCATGAAAGTGGCACAGGTTCTGGATAGGTGTTTGCATTGAGAAATTGGCAACTCAGGGAGTAGTTTATGTAAATTTTGAGAGGATAAGTGAAACTGCTGGTACAATGTTCTAGCTTGTTCTAGCAAATCAACCATGGCTATCAGTTATTTTATTTCCTTTAGCTAATATCTCTGGTAATTTGAAATGGGAACTAGTATGAGACAAGTGTCATGGCTCTGTTCTTTGGCTTACTGTATCTTGTATTAAAAGCATGGTATTGGCTATAGGCTTAAGGGTATCCTTTATTCTAGAAAACCTATTTGGACTGTATATTGACTTTCTAAAAAAATATTAACAGACTCATTTTAACATTCCACTAAAATCTTAAAATGACTAAAAACTCTCTGGTTGCACAGAACCAGGATTTGGAATCACAAATGTCTTATCTGTTTTATCTTTTAAAAAAACTGAGAATGCTATAATTTGTTTTATTGGCATCTGGGAAAACTAGGGTTACATGTGGAATAAAATTTGAGGAAGAAACTGAATGAATGGGAATTTCAGGTAGAAGGGATGCGAGCTCAGGCAAAATCTTAGTTTGTGGCAAATGATTGTCAATCATGCCAGTAAATCCAGCAATCATCTCCTGGAAGGAAATGGGTATAATGTCTGAGTATTCCTTAACAAAAATGAAAGAATAAGTTTATCTGGCTGTCTCCTGTATGTTCTTCAAGCTAACATTCATGCCTTCAGTTTCATGTGAAATGTTTGGTCAAATTTGAAAGTCATTTTATATAAGTCAGAGTGGACTTGATGAATCCACAGCAAGGTGCCAGATTTCTAAAGCACCCCTAAAATTCCCTTAACTGTCAACGTATGATTTCTAGTAATAGCATCTCAAACCTAAGGTGGTACAAGAGGGTGGTGGATAATATGGTAAGCATCTTCTGTAATATAGTCCTTGCTTATAAAGTAAGCTCTACCCTCTGTAAGGGACATGTCAGACCCTCCAGAAGTAAAAACAAATTCCTCATTTCCTGCTCTGGAATAGCCATAAAGGATTTAAGCCAATTTACAGTCCTACATAACTGTTGTAGTTCTGTTAATGAATATTTATCTTTTATATCTAGCTTAAAAATAGAGGACAAATATTCTTAATAATAAAAAATAATTCAAAAAGTAAAAGGAGGTACTAACTTAACCTTATCTGAAGCCACTGACAAGCTTAATGAGGCCAAATACTGGACCATTAATTTAACATGATGTAAGCTGAATCAGAACATGCCAGTAATAGATCATCCGTATAATGTACCAAGGTGGTCAGACCTTGTACAACATAAAGTTGGCACATAGCTGGACTATTTTTTACTCCTTGTGACAAAGCTGTCCATTGGTACCTGTTAGCTGGCTTTTACATATTGGGTTCCCACACTGTAAAGACAAAATATTCTATATCTTGAGGAGTCAGGAGAATTTGAAAAAACAATCCTTAATGTCTAATATTATTATATAATGTGTTGGGGGAATGACACTGGGATGTGGAAGGCCAGACTATGGCAATCGCATCTTCTTCATTTATTGCCCTTAAGTCTTGTAAGAGACAGAACTTGCCTGACTTTTTTGGAATAACAGAAAATGATAGTATTGTGACTGCTTGTAGAAGGCTCAGTATGACCAGCTTTTAGATGTTCAGCAACTAAAGTTTTTAATATATATAAATTGGGTTCAATAATAGGCCACTGTTCCATGCAGATATCTTGATCTGACAGCCGATTAATGGGGGTAAGTTTGGGCTTTTTAACAATTTCCAGCCTTAGGGGAATGGAGACTGATTTACTGCAATCTTCTGGGCTCTAAAACCCCCCAGTAGTCCTGCTCCACCAGCGCTGACACTGTAGCACACATCGCCTTTCCCTTAGACTGTATTCATTCTATGACTATATCTTTTCTCATTGTCCCATTATCCCAGAATCTCCAACATCTTTACTATAACCTATGCATCTTGTTCATAGTCTCATACTGTGCCTTCTGGAGCTCCCCTTTCAATGATGGATCCTGTCACACATTGGCTGCCCTCAACCATTCTCTAAGTTATGCAGCAAGACTGTGTGACTCCTTTAATAGTTTGTGCCTGCAAACCAATGCCATATGAATGCTGCTGCCAAGATCTGTTCCTAACATGAGATTTAGCCAGGTTCTATTGGACCAATATGGGAATAACTTTTCTATGCTTTGGTAGGCGGATCTACAAAATTTCTAAGGTAGTTTTTTTGCATTTGTTGTTTTGGCTTAGGTTGGTTTTTTTGTTTAAATCAGAAAACCCTTTCTGAAACATTTCAGTACAGGCTTTCATCTCTCAGATAAATTTGTATTTTTTGTAAGTTGGTACCATCCACCTGGCCTAATGAAGAGACTGGTCGTCTCTAACTAGTGCAAATATATTCACTTTACTGTTCTTGCCTGCAAATTTACAGTTGCTTACACAACTTTTTTTTGCAAACTTCATGTTTTCTTTATTATAAAAACCTCTTTTAGATCTTAATAAAGCATTCAGCCACCACCATTGCAAAGTCTGAATATTGTAATGTCTTGTAATTTCCTCTACCAGAGAACTTAGCCCATTACTTTCAAATTCACATCACAAACATGTGCAGTACAGAGAGAGAATGCAACCTGACTGTGGCCAGAAGGGAGCAAGAATGACCTACTGTCCCCAGTGGAGTCTCTGTTTCCCTCTGAAACCCCAGGTGCCAGACCAGCACTGTACATGGTTCTCTCCGTATTCTGATCTCCCAAACTAAATTTAGTTCTGATTACAGCACTGCAGAACTTTCCTATCCCAAGGTTCTAACCTCATCTATATCCCTCCTGCAAACTTGTTTGATAGAATCAAGGTCAGGATTCTCCCAGTCTCTCTAGAAAATAATCTCTTGTGAATCAGGGTCCTGTCAAAACCAGATTTCTTTTCACATAACCAGGGTGACACAAAAGCTCCATAGTTTTAAGCTGCACAACTTTTATTACCAATCAGTCTAACATTTCTCTCAGATTTTATCCTATGAAAATCTACTTGTTATTTTTTTATAAGAGCTATTCACAATGAATTGTTGGTACAAATGTTGACAATTGTACCAGCTGGGATACAATTGTCAATGTTTATCCATTGGGCCACTTTTTTTATTACATCCTTTCTAGAAATAATTTTACAAGTTTCCCACTTTATTATGTAAACTATGTCAATGAAATTTGATGGGATTTATGGATGCTAGACCCTTATATTCTTGAGCCACTGATTTGTATTTTTAACCTTGAATGTAACTGCTAAGGACATGGCACTGACTCTCAGGTCAGTGTGTTTGGTCATTTAACAAATACTGGGAGGTCTGACCTCTAATATAACGTAGTTTGTTAAGGTAGCACATGGATTTTAAAAACAAGACACAGAGTGATGGTATCCAAATAATAGAAGCCTAATTTTTTATAAATTCCTTCCTAGGAATTCTCAGACTACTTCATAAATGAGCTGACAATTTTCAGTCCTACACCCCATATTTTACCAGCTCCTGGTAAAACCATAATGAATGCATCACCAACTGTGTCAAGAATGTTTGTAAACCATGAGGAGTTGCTTCTAGTGCTCTCAATCTCTTCTCTCAGTTGACTTATTTCATTCTTTAACATTCCAGATTTCTTTTTGAATCCTTCAATAAGCAGCTCTTTTTGCATCTATAAAAAAAAATTCCATTATTGTCAGGCAGAGATTTTTATTTAACAACTTTAGTTTAACTACATTATCTGTTTTGCCACAACCTCAGAAGAGTCTTTATATTTCAAGGCATTTTCACCTAACAATAGAAATATCCATGGTTTGTTCATATTTAAGGAGAATTCTTTGGCATCTTTCATGGAGAAGGAAGAGTTTTTCCCAATACATTAAAAAAATGTTCTTAGAGAGAGATTGCAGAAGACAGGCAAACTATAATTGACTTTCCATTACAAGGAAGAGTCTCTTTGATTATTTAATGAATTATGAGAGTCTCAACCTTGTATAGAATACTGGTTATTAACTCTAGAATGGGACAGATAGTTTATTTTAATTCAACTTACAAGAAAAATAAAATAGACTAGGAATAAATAGAACAATTTTTGAGACTGTGTCATGCTCTATTTTATTGCATTTTTAAATTAAGTAATCACCCTTTGTGCATGCATGTATGAGGACATGTGTAGATGCACGCATATGTATGTGTTTGGACAAGTCTATGGAGACCATAGGCTGACATCATGGATCTTCTTATTTGTCTCATCCTTATTTTTATAAAATGTCTTTATCTTTATTTTACATGTTTGAGTATTTTGCTTACATGTGCGTGTATCATGAGTGTGCTTCATGCCTGTGAATATCAAAAGAAGGGATCAGAGCCCCTGAAATTCTAATTCTGGATCATATATTGTGTCATATGCTTGATGAGAACTAAATCTGGATCCTCAGCAAAAACAATAAGTGCTCTTAACACTTGAGGCAACTCTACAGCTTCATTTTAAAGTCTTTCCTCAATTTTATTGCTGGCTAATTTTACTAAATTTTATTGCTCACTATGGGGTCCTCCTGTCTTTTCCTCAAATGCATAAGGGTCACTGGTACTTGTCACTTCTTCCCTATTTCTCCATAGGTTCTAAAGATATGAATTTGTTCTCATACATGCACAATGAGAACTTCACTGATAGGACGATCTCCCAACCTCCTCTTCTCCTCCCCCTCCCCCCTCCTCCTTTTTCTCTTCCTCTTCCTCCTCCTCCTCGTACTCCTCCTTTTTTCCTCCTCCTCTGTTTTAGCCTAGGCTAGATCTTATACATTCATACTAGATGCTCCCACCTCATGTCTCTAAGAATATTAAAACTAGAATCCTAAAGATTAGTGGAAAGGGTTAACTGTAACACAAGAAGACCATCCCAGAAATACAAAGAGCAACTCAGAGTCCTGGGGAAGTTATTTATACACTGGAAAGTCTAACCCTACACAGATGCTTGGATCTTGTGTGCTTTGAGCTATAGTTAAACCCATGTGAACTTTGATAAAACATTTACAATTGAAGTTACATTTTTGAGATTAACAGCTCCCTTCTTGTGGAGTCACAGCATCATCCGTTCTACACATGAACCCAGTCATCCACACTCACCTTTAGCTTGTGTTCTAGCATCTTCTCCTGCTCTCGCAGAAGCATTTCCCTTTCTTGCTCCATCTTCTCCTGAAGTTTAGCAATGTTTTCTTGGAAGCTTCTCTGTTGAGCTTCCATCACTTGCTCTTGCTCCTTCTGTTTCTGGCTCAGCAGCTCCCGTTCCTTCTCAGCCACTTCCTTCTTTGTCCTCTCCGCTGGACCATAGATGTTTGAGAGTGGGAAGAAATCACAGTCAGAATATAGTTATACTTCTCTGGGTTCATAGGGAAACCTCTGAATACTCCCATTGGCTAGGCTAGCAACATCGTAGTTTCTTACACAACAGAAAGGCACAGATTGACTGGACATACAACACAACAAAACCCCTAGTTTGCATATCTAGGAGAGGTCATGATCCCTATGACTCCTGGTAGAAGGAAGCTCCTTGCTCCAAAAGGATCTACTTGTGCATCATCAGAGGGCTTTGCATAATAAACTTACCCCTCTAACAGTGAAGCCCTCTACTTTACCTGCTAGGGCCCTCTGTCCATTTTCAAGGGCTTTGTCTGACTGCATGATGGAGTTTTCTACAATAGTCTGAGACTGTAGGAAGTTCTTGAAAACTTCTTTTGCCTGGGGACCCAAGAAGAGAAAATATAATTTAGATGATAAAGATTTAGATAAATAAAACGTCTAATATTTTGAGCCCTGTCCCACAATGTCCCTTTAATTCCATGGCCATAAGAAAGTCCAAGCTCTTCACAAAAGTGTCTGTCGTAGCCTCCTTGAGAGCTTCACAGCCTCCCTTCCTAGTGATGCTGCCTACCAGCTGCCCTAGTTTACAGCTCCAACGAAAGTTCCATAGACACATAGCTTCAATTGTTTACCATGTTTAAATGTATTTTGTCACCTACCTTTGTGGATGTTCCAGTCATTGTAACTAAGATGACATATACAGACATGTCATTTTGTGTCTCAGTTGGCTTATATTCATATTTCTGCCTGCTTTCTTAGTTTTCTTTTATCCAGCTTATTGTAGTATTATTAAAAAATAAAAATTGTCCCTGTTTAAGGTACATTATGCTTTAATCTATAATATATATTGTTAAGTAATTAATATAATTAAAAAATATGTATCAATTGCCTCAAATAGTTACCTTAATGTTGTAATAACACTTCAGGCCTATTCTTGTCTTGATTTCAAATATATAGTGGATTATTCTATGTATAGTCAACAGCTGAATTTTTAAACTAATATATCTTATAACTATATGTTTATATCTCTTGACCAATATCTGCCTTTTCTCTCTATTCTCATCCACAATAAGCACCATTGTGCTCTATATTCATGTGTCAGGTTAAATGAGAATGGGCCCTATAAACTCATCAATTTGAATGTTTGGTCCACAGTTAAAACTGTTTAGGAAGGATTAAGAGATTCGTTTAGTTGGACAAAGTATGGCACTAGGGGTGGGCTTTGAGGTTTAAATAGCCACATCAGTCCCAGTATCTTTCTCTGCCTGCTCTCTGTGCGTAGTATGTGAAGCTCTTAGGTACTGTACCAGTGCCAGCCTGTCTACTTCCTACCATCATAGTTATGGACTGCCCCTCTAAAGCTATAAGCAAGACTCCACTTAAATAATGTCTTTTATAAGACTAGCCTTGGTCTCTTCACTGCAATAGAACAATAATAACAAAGTTAATATTTATTTATTAATATTGTTCCTTCTCTTTGTGGCACCACTGAAAGTGAACTATGACATGTAGTATTTCTCACGCTGTGCCTGGATTATTTCCATGAACAAAATGTCTTCCAGATTCATTCATATTTTCACAATTGGCAGAATTATTATTGCAGAATAGTGATTATGAAATAGATGATATGAAATAGATGACAGATTTATGATAGACAGATAGATCCATACATACATAATACATCCATAAAATTATATACATAGTCACATAGATAGATAATAGGTATAGGTAAATGATAGAAAAATAGAAAAAAGAATGCTGACAGATAAAGATGGTATGTAAATAAAATAATATAACATAATTTCATTAGTTAGTAGTCAAAACAGCATGGTACTGACATCAAAACAGACATATAAACTAATAGAATAAAATTGAGAGTTAAGGCAAAAATAAATTGCAACTCTGTATTATATAATAAAACTAAAAGGGATTAATCCTAACAGCTAGCACTATAAAATTCTTAAAACAAAAGTTAAGAAAAAAGCCATGTAGCACTGGCTTTGCAATAGTGTTTTACATTTAAAACCAAAACATAGACAAATATATAAGACGATAGCCAACCCCCAAATTTCTGTATATTTGATAAAATGAGAGAAGACATATAGAATAAGAGAAAATGTTTGCAATCCCTATACTAATAAGGAGTTAAAATATGAAGAAGATAAAGAATTGAACACAACACAATAGAGAAAACAGCCATGCTTGAAATAACATGCAAATTTGATCAAGCTGTTAATGGGCCTCTAGCTATCGGACAAGAAATTATCCCTGATACATTAACTGGTTTTCTAGAGCCCACTCCCTATAGTGGGATGGCTTGCTCAGCCTTGATAAAGAGGAAGGGATGGGTCCTGCCTCAATTCAGCCTATGTTGACTACACAAGCCAGGCCTTACCCCCTTTGAGGAGCGAATAGAAGGTGAAGTTGGGGTAAAGGAGGGGAGATGAGAGCAGGAGAAGGGGAGGGAACAGTGGGAGTGAGTGAAAGAAATTTTATTGATAATTTAATATTTAAAAAATAATGACATAACAATTACCCTGATAAGATAGTTTTCAAAATAGGAAATTCAAATGCCCAATGGGTTATTCGTACTCAGCATTAATGATCATTCAGGAAATAACAAACCAAAAACCACAATGAGGTGTCATCTCATTCTTGTGACCTATTATCAAATGTTCTGGTTGAGTTGCTAAAAACCTTGTAGATCTTCTAGAGAAATGGAAACTGGCTGTAGTCATGCACAACAGCATAAAGATTCCTCAAAAGATGAAATTCTGAGGTTCTGTGTCTAACCTGCCAGATCTGCAAATAAATAGTGGTGTGGTCCTAGGCAATGTGTTAGGTCACCCATGTGTTATACTTGTCCAGTGTATGAGAGCATAGCGTACAGATACTCACTTTATATATCCCCAAAACTAAACAATATTAGTTAGTCTAGTCAATTCACCTGGAATCACTCCTGCTGCCAGAGCTGAACGCTCAGTGAGGCCAAACATGAACTCATCTTCACTTTGATTAGTTTTATCAGTACCTAGGAGTTACCACTCTAGCTGAACTATGTAGGCCATTGTTTCTGTCATTCCTTACCTTCACTCCCTTCCTGGGCACTCTCTCATAGCCCTGCTCAACTTTCTTTCTGGCTTCTAAATAGAGACTGTGCCCACCAGGAACAGAGAAAGCTCCACTGAAGACACTGGCCCTCAGGGGCTCTGCAAGCTTCTCCAGCTCAGCTTGGCAATGACTGACAGATGCTGCTTCATTCTGTTGCATGAAGGCTTCCTTCTTTTCTTCTATGGCAACCTGGCATTTGAAGAGGCACGACAAAACAAAGAAGTTGCTAGAAGTAAGGTGTGGTGGTGTGAAAAAAGAAATGTCCCACAGAAAGATTGGGACTATTAGTAAGTGTTGTTTGTTGGAATAGGGATGGCCTTGTTGGAAAAAGCATGTCACTGCCAACGCTGGCTGTTCACTCGCCCTGGGTGTTAAAAACCTTAACACCAAGAAACACCTCTCAGCAGAGTACCATAAACTACCAGACTAAAGGTTTTTAGCACCCAGGGTAGTGAACATTGGGGATAGTACTCCTAACGTGACATTATATTACATAGCACAAGGTGATCTATCCACTCAACTCTTTCAAAATGTAAGGTTTTTTTTCTGGTTGTAGCTAGAAGAAAAATCAGAATATCTAAAAAAGAAAAAAAAAAGAAAGGACCTAGTACTTCTTATACGCAGGCAAGTGGAGAGGGCTTCCCTAGGCCTACAGATCAGAACTAAGTCAATCTGATATCACATTTTCTAGCTGTAGTATATCAAGCAGAGACTCACACACCCTTGTTTCACCTTTCTCTTGAACTTTGAGCTAATAAAATGCATATTGTTTCAAGGTATTAAGCACATGATAGCTTGTTTCATAGCAATAAAAATAATCAAAGGCTATTGTTTTGCTAAAAAGGGCAAACTCTAGTCCAAAGATTCAAGTTACTCATGAAAATTCCAAGGAGAAATATTCAGATCATGAGATCAATAAATGGAGTCTAAAGTTATAACAGAAGGGCAAGGATCATGTAAGATTGTGCTAAGATGTATTACCACCAGCTTCCTCTGGAACTCCTGCTCATCATCCTTGAAGGAGTGTTTCATGAAGACAGCAATGGCTTCTTTCTCACAGGCTGCATGCACATCCAGCAGCTCCTGGAGTGTGTCTGTGGGGAACCTCACTCTCTGGGCCATCTGCTCACTGTAGTGCTCAGCTGCCCTCTGCACAGCGGCTGAGTTCTCAAGCTGGGCCAGGGTCATCACTGCATTCTCCAAACAAGGCACAGTCCCACTATTGATGGCATCCACGTAGGTCTTCACCAGAGTCCCCAGACCTCAGAAAAACACCATTAAGAAATGGAAAGTCCTCACTAGCGTTTTCTATATGTTTTAGGCCTATCAAAAGCAACAAAATTCTATTTTGAATTTCTCTTCTCCTTTTACTTCTTCCATATTTTCTATTCTCTTTTCATGTTCTCTCAGAATTGCTATCTATAATAGATCCACTTCTTTCCTTTGTAGTTCTAAAATTTAGTACATTCAGATTAATCAGTGGTCATAACCAAGAGGTTTTAAGGCTTCTTGTGGGGGGAAAAAACCATTCTACTATATAAATAAAATAAAAGTTTTCTAAAGAGAAAGTAAATTTCATCTTTGGTGAGACCAAGTTTCCAAATAAAAGCTCAAGTCACATGACAAGAAAACCCCAGAAATGTGAAGACAGAATATATAACATGGAACAAGTATGGACCAATCTGAGTGGAGGCAAAGCCTGGTTACACAGGCAAAATCTCTATGACACTTGCTATGTTTAAAGTTGCTCCTCACCTTGCATGAGACTCTTGACCTGCTGCGTTCTGACTTCTGTCAGCCCCTAAATAATCTGTATAATGAAACTGAGACACTTTTCCTGGGGGACTCCAAGCCATCTTGAAGGTTTTTGTCTAGTCATCTGGACATCTTAATGATACTAGTTGTGTGAGACCTGCTAGATGGCAATAAACACTCATATAGAGAAAGTTCAATGTTGGAACATGTATGTCTGATTCTAAACATTGTTTCTCCATATTTTTTATATAAGCAAACAAAAATTTTCAAGACCACAGAAGAATCATCATTTCATTACCTGTTTTAAATCACAAGACATGCTTATGACAAAAAAAAAACAAAACAAAACAAAAAAAAAAAACCAAACAAAAAAAACTCACGATTTCCTGTGACAATAATTCCGCCTCTCAGGGTCTTTGTCTTTGCATTGCTGAAGATGTAAGAACAGAATTTTTTTGATTCAACCTGGAAATTCCATTCCAGTTGGTTTTCTGGAATTTTTTCAATTTGGAATAATAAATTTTTGTCACTTGTAGGCCGGTCAAAGACAAAGCACCTCCGTACTGGAAAGAAATATCTGATACACTCTCTGGTCATGTTGCATTTTTGGACCTTGGGATTTTTTCCTGTTTTAAAAAAAAAAAAAACAGAGAAGTTGAAGAGGCAGGTGGATGATAAAGAATAATGTGACTGACAACTTTTCACAAATGTGCTCAAGGCCGTAGCTCCAGTACATCTGACTGGTTGTACAAACTGCTTTAAAGTAATCAGCGCATTTTGACACCTCACTACTTAGTCATTATATTGGACTTGACATTGTTTTTCAGAGAGATTCTGTAACATAAATTAGCTATTTAAAATAAATATTCATCTAAATAATAGATGAATGAATAAAAATATATTAGTCCTAGGTACTTACCTATTTCACTAAACATAATTTATGTAATAAATTTGTAATATTAATGTGCCAGCATGTTGCATGAGGCTAAAAGGTGAAACCCATGAAAAACAAAATATTGCACATTGTTGGAGACATACAACTACTTCCCACACCCCACCCACTGAGAGATACTTGGTTCATACACATACATTCACTGGAAGGTATAACTACTTGAGCTTGTAAAACATTTGAGTGAGAAATGTGTTTAAAATTAGGACAGTCAATTTCCTTGTGATTTCAGATTTTCTCACATATTTATTTGATGAACCACTTTTCTCAAAGTAGGCTATGAAAAACATATAAATTAACAAATAATACTTAGTAGTTGCTTTGATGGTAATCTTAACCTATTTTTGGTTTTGTTGTGGTTTGTAATACTAATGGGTATAAAATTATTTGATATGACATAGCCTACTTTAACATGAGTTTAAATCTTAGCTTCTGATATTCTCAAGAAATAATGATTGATGAAATTATGGCAACTTATCAATTGTCATGACCATTAATATGGGCTCCAATCCAGTCTCAAGCAGAGTGATGTCAAGTGATCAGCAGGGTTTAGTTGACTCTGCTTCTCTGCTGGGACTCACTAATACCTGGAATCAGCTTCAGTGCATTCTCCAGGTACTCATCCGCTGTGATGGGGCTTCCATCTAACTTCAGCTCCAGCATGAAATCCCTAACAGCCCAGACAAAGTCTGGGAAAAAACCCACAAACTCTCGAGAGTCCTCTACTTCTCTGGGGCTGGATTTTGCCCGGATTAGCTGTGTTAATTCAGTCACATAGCTGGATTGTAGCTAAGGATATGCAATTAAGTATCTTCCATGCCCATGTAGAATCAATTATTGAAAATATTCCCCTGTGAACACTGCTCTACTGCTATTGGGAGTGCAAACTTGTACAACTATTTTGGTAATCAATATGGAAGTTTCTCAGAAAATAGGGAGTTCATCTACATCAAGACCCAGCTATACCAGTCTTGGGCATATATCCAAAGGATTCTTAGACACACCATATGAATACTTCCTCAGCAATGTTCATAGCAGTTTTATCTTAATATCCAGAACCTAGAAAAAAACTTTGTTACCCCTTAACAAAGAATGAATAAAGAAAATGTGGTATGTTTACACAATGGAGTATTACTCAGCTGTTAAAAAGAAAAAAACTTTATGAAATTTGCTGGCAAATGGATGGAATTAGGAAGAAAAAATCATCCTGACTAAGGTTACTCAGATCCATAAAGACAAACAGGGTATTTACTCACTCATAAGTGAATATTATATGTAAAGCAACAATCCTCAGCCCCAGAGAGGATGAGTAACAAGAAAGACCCAAAGAGAAACATACGGATTTTTCTGGGAATAGAAGATAGAAGAAATATCCTGGGTAAACTGGGGGCAGGAAGAGAGAAGGGGTACGAGAACATGAGGAATGCTTTGGGAAGGTTGGGGGTGGGACTACGACCCAAGGGCAGAGTAAGGAAATAGTTGTCTTCATGTGGGGTTGGCATTTGGGGTTAGGGAGAAACCTGGTGCCAGGGAAACTCACAAGAATCCACGAGGATGACCACAGCTAAGACTCCTAACAATAGTGCAGAGGGTGCCTGAAATTGGCAGTCTCCTGTAATTAGATGTGTGACTACTCTAATTGTCTTCAATGAGCCTTCATTCAGTAAATGATGGAAGCAGATGCAAAGATCCACAGCCAAGCATTGGGCAGTGCTCCAGGAGTCCTGTTGAAGTGAGGAAGGAGGGATTGTGCTAGCCAACAGGATCAAGGTCACGATGGGGGAACCCACAGAGACAGTTGACCTGAGTGCATGGGGGCTAAAAGACTCTGAATCAACAGCTAGAGAGCCTGCAGGAGACTCACCTAGGCCCTCTGCATGTGTGTGAGTGATGGGTAGCTTGGTCTGTTTGTAAGTCACCCAGCAGTGGGCTCAGGACCCATCCCTGGCACATAAGCTGCCTTTGGGAACTTATCCCTCATCCTGGGTTGTCTCACCCAATCTTGATGCAGGGAAAAAGCTTGGTCCTGTCTTAACTTGGTGTGCCATGCATTGTTGACTCCCATTGGAGGCCTGCTCCTTTATGAACAGAGAAGTGGATGGGGGGTGAGATGAGACATGGAGTGGGGGGAGGAGATGAAGAAGGGGGAAAACTGGTTGGTATATGAAATAAACTTTTAAAAAGTATTAAAAACTAAATTAATCAATTAAAAACAATATTCCCCTTTGTCCTGTGTCTACTCTAGGTCAAGCAAGACTTGATGGCTTAGGCTAGAAAACAATCAGTGATTAGCATTCCTCCTAAACTCATCTCATCTAAACATGGCAGTTCAGTCCCTGGAAGGATACTGCAGCTGCTCCAGGGCTTGGTGGTTGATGGTGCTCATGCTGTTGTAGACAAAGATGCTGCTTAGAAGCACAGCCAGGGCAAAGATCCAAGAGTCATTCTTGGGGTCACCCTAGAAGATACAAGGATCAGGAAATTAAGATTCTAATATTTATTCATTCATCTAATGTCCCTTCATTCTTTTAGATACATTATCACTGAATCTGAGAGAAAATACAAAATTTGAAGACAATTCTATATTTATCCTCATTACTAACACTTACACTGACCCCTCTCAGGGCATAATAGCATTTTAGCTACTAAGTTAACAGAGTTAGGATATAGCTCAATGGTAGCAAGCTTAGCAGGTATGCAGAAGGCCCTGTATTTGCTTCTCAGAACTGACTGATTAAAAAGGCTAAATATTCAAAGTGTATGAAACATTTCCTAACTGCCTAGAACACAGTAGGAAGGAATAAATGGACAATTACACCTTTATAAATTTTGCTACAACTATAGACACAAACCCTATCCAGTTAAATATAACTCTTCATTGTGCTTCTGACAAAATGCAGAGACATACTTTGTGGCTATCAATTTCCATATAGTTGCCATCCGAAAGATGACTTTCTACAATAGCAAATAAACATGTCAACATATACATACAACAATAAGACAATGTCTTCCAAAAGGAGAGCCCAATTATTAACAATAAAAAGCAGCATAGAAAAGTACATAGAGGGAATGAGTTAACCTGAGAATTTAGAGCAAGAAAGCATTATATTTGATAATATTCTACCTTACCTTTTCTACATCACCAAGACCCTCTGTGTCCAGAAGCACCAAGGTGTGATTTGGCTTGGTGGGGTGGGGCACACACCACATCCAGATGCCCTTGGTTTGAGATTGCACTGTGGAACCCAAGGGAAAGCCTGAAGGGAAGAGAAAAAACAGCAAAAGGTCACAGAGGGAAGGCCATGGATGGTAAGAGTGCTGTGAACATTTAAGGAGCAGCAAAGAAAAGGCTTGCTTTTACTTCAGCAAGGACCATCAATTCAGTCTATATATAATAGGCTCTCCCAAGAAACACTTGTGGCTTCCTTCTACTTACCTCATTATTCCAACTCCTCAGGGTGGATGGAGTTAGTTTAGACTCTATTAAGATGAATGTTTTTATCTCAGTTCAAAAACTCCTGGGTTCTCTTAGTCCTGGTTTTGTCTAACCCCCAAACAGCAATAAAAGGTCACCTAGCAGGCGTTGTGTTCCCTCACTTCTACCCTTGTGGGTTATAGCATGCCCAGCACTTATTCCTCACCTCTACTCACAATTTTCTTGATGTAGCCCCAGCCAATATATCTCTTGCCACACTTGACACTCATTTACCTGCTTCTTTAGAATGAGGATCAATTAGATCCTACCTGCCATTCCCATTAGGCCTCACCAAGTGCTTGCTCACACCTCCTGGTTCCCTTTGCCCTCCTGAATCCTTGTGAACAGCATCACCATTCCATATTCTTCAATGGCCCCTTGAGTGTATGCTATAGTTTGGATCTGGAATATCAACCAAAGGCCCATGTATTCAAGGCCTGCTCCACAGAATGCTAAAGTGAATAACTGTGGAAACTCTAAGAGGTGAGGCCAAGTGGGACATCTTTGGGATATTAGGGCTGAGCTTTGAAGGAGACTAGAGTGTTGTTTCTTTAGTATGTTGTTGTTTGGTTATTGCTCTTTTCTTAAAGCGCTGCTTGAAACCAATAGAGCATCACAGCTCTGTCATGTACTTCCTGTTAAAATTCACTGCCTTCCCCACCAAGCCCCAAAGCATTGGCTTCAGTTGTTCAGGGTGTGAAGCCTCCAGCACTGCCAGCCAAAATAAGCCTTTGTCTTGTCATTAATTTTTTCCATGCTGTCATGGTGGTAGAGAGCTGACCAGTATAGTAGGCTCTTATATCCTGCCAGGCCCCTGATGAGAACATTAGCCTTTGGTTTGAGTTCTGTTTCTTGGATGTCCCTTCCCCCTTAGTTTTTTCATATGATGAGCTCTGAGGTTATCACCTCATCAGTGGGAAATAACATAGGGGACAGAGGGGAAATGCATGCATGATACTTGTTATTTTCAAAAGCTTAAACCCGCAGTAGAGAGGATTGAGAACTTCTCTTTAGAAGCAGTCAACAACATGCTGTGCCCATTGCCCCAAGACTTTGCTCATCTGCCATACGTGATGCTTCATTCTTTTAACCAAGAAAAGAAACAGATGGAAAAAAATTCCTGGTATACCATGATTTAGAATTGCCACACTCTGAGCTCTGCCCTCTTCTGAAGACTTCTGTATGTGGGGAGAGAGGCTGCTGCTATTAAAATGGTAAATGTGATGGGAAATCATTATTTTTCAGTCATGTGGGATAAAGTATTTCAAAGTGAGTCACCCACAAAGACAGTGACATGGACCTGTTTGTGGACCATGGTTGGAAACGAATCTCTTTCTTTATTCCTGGAACATGGAAAAGTAGGAATATAGTTCAGAGCTCTAAATCCTTTTTGAACCATGGACTCTCACAACAGGACACTGGGAAATTGTTTTAGTTATCTTGAGTAGAAAATAAAAGCAATACCGTTGAAACTTGCCTATTTAATGCCCATGTCTTAGTGCTCTCAAAAATCACGTAAAAGTTTACAAAGTTATTTTATCCAGGAAACAAAAAATATCTTCCCCTGATTTATGGTCAAGAGTTCATCTAATAGGAAGGTAAAGAAATGGGTTGTGCAGGAGACAGAAGAATGAGAATCAAAGGGGAAGAAAGGAGAGGAAAGGGGGAGAAAAGGAAACAGCCAGAGGGAGGACAGGAGGAAGGAAGAAAAGGTAAGAGGGGAAATGAGGAAAGAAAGAAAGAAGGAAAGAAGCTGGAGAGATGTCTCTGGACGGAAGAGTTTGCAGGCAAGTTTTAGTCAGAATAAGAGGTGATTGGCTGGTGCAGAAACCAATTAACATTAGGAAGAAAGCTGCCTGCAGGCCCTTTAAATACAGTAACAACAAACAGAATCATGGAAAGAGTGGTCTGCAGGTCAGTTAAGAACAAGAGACAGCTTGGGTGAAAACAGAATACTTCACAAATAGAAAATAAAGATGTCAGGATGTCCAACATTATTCATAGTGGGTTAAATAGCATACAGCGATGCAGTGTGCAGATCAGAAAAATTAAACATGTATTTTATACTCCCAGTTTTGGGGATGATGTGTGGAGTGTTGGAAATAGCATCAATGCTCATCATCAACATATAGATAAATTATATGATGTACTCTCAGACAATAACATGCTATAAAGTGGTGGAAATAAACAAACTATGGATATGTGTTACAATTACAGAAAACTCAGCATCTACCTCTGGCCTGTGAATATGTACATGGTACACATACCTGTATGACACACAGCTCACATGCTACACTACACATAAAGAAAGAATGAACGTGTCCCCTGTAAATGAAAGTATGGAGGAGGTTCACAGGGTGTGTGATCAAGTATGACTTGAATTCCTGAGATTAGTCAGGCTTTATTTCCAATATCCAATATTTGATCTGGATATCTATCTGGATACTCACTTCATAGTCATTAACTTCATTGTCAACAATTCACAGAAAGCTTTGCTATGATAATTAAGCCAATCTCAGAAAGATAATCCCGTTTTTATCTTATTCATGGGTCCTTATTTAAGCAGATACCTCAAACCATATTGTAAGAATGACATGAAAGTACAAGTGAAACTGTATGAGGGATGAAGGAGGCCAGCGGGAGGAGGAGGAAGAAGAAAAGAAAATACTATGGGGAAATCTGCTCCAACATATGGTATGCATGCATGAAAATGTCCATATGCAACACAATATAGCAAAATAATAAAATATAGTTTTAAAAACGTTTGTCATTTAAAAAAAAAGCAAAAGCAAGAAAGACAAGCCCCCAGAGATTGATGATAACCCAATTTATGTATGGGTTTGTAAGGACCCTATTACACAAACTTCTTCAGCTCATCTGCTTTTTAATAGGACAGGTTAACAATAGTCATACTTGAAATGTCCCTGTGGTTTGGGCAAATGTACAGGTGGAAGAATGAAGGCTATTGACAGAACTCAGCTGCTGACCTGGCCAGGGTAGAGGGCAGGGTCAAGAAAAATGTTAACGAGGCTCTTTTGATGAAGTTGGGGAGCAGGCACTATACAGGAAAATGTGATCTTTTCCCATAAGTTATTAATTTGATAATAAGAATGGGGAGTTTTCATTCATGAGAGGGACTGGACTCTTCCTTAAGATGAACCTAGAAAAGTGTGCTCAGTCTACCTACCACTGGTCAAAGGAAATGGTCCCCATACATTTGACTTGCACTCACCTTCATTCTGTCCTGCAAGACGGTTCATGAGGTAGGACTTTCCTGTACGATATAAGCCAACAATGGCCACCACCACCAGAGGCTGAGATATCGTCTCCAGAATCCTTATAGCCTCTGGATTTAGCGTCAGCTGCTCCCTCCAATTTTGCACAAGACAAATAGGTGCCTCCATCTTCAACCCAGATGCCATGGCACTCTGTAACTCAGAAGAATCATTTATTGAAATCTGTGATCTCAAGGTCATCTCTTCTTACTATTCAAGATGGACACATCAGCTTTTGTTTGTGCAACACATATGTCAACTTCCACGTGTTTCTAAAGGGAAAAAATGACTTTACCATTTCAAAGGCTGTTACAGTATTAAAAATACAGTGTGTTACAATTCTTATTTGAACTATGGAAAGGATTGTCTGGATTTTTTTTAAAGAATAAAATAAGAAAAGTAAAAGGCAGATGTATGAACCCCAGGTGCATTCATGTTTTGTAGAAAGTGAAGCATAATGCACATGAGAAATTAGCAAAATGAATAGGAAGGTTTTCTGGCATTCTAAAAAAATTTGAAGTCTCATTCAGTATGTGAAGCTTAGTAAATACCAGTTGTATTTAAGCACTGGTGACTATAATCATGGAGTAAACAAAATGTACACAAATTTCACTCTTGGTGGGTCTCTATTCAAATGCAAGAGATAATAGCAGAAAACGAACACACACACCTTTTAGGAGAAAATAATTAAAGAATGAAGGCTGGATTCAGATGTGTGTAAACAAGGATGGACTCCACCAGAATAAAATAAAGCCTTTTGGTGACATCTTTGAGGACAGATGTCTACATTCAGGAAACCATTGAGGGCACGAGGAAGAAGACTGGGAGAAGCTACCCCACCTGAGAGCCGCTGCAGGAGTATTGAGTTTGGCTCCTGCGTCCCAGGCAGGGCTTTCTTCCCAAGTTTCCACCACCAAGAATGAGATATACTCATTTCTCAACCTCCCAAGCAAGGGTTAAAGGTCTGAGAAAAGCAGAGCATGCACGCTTGGGACGCCAGGAGGCGCTCTGCACTGGGACACACACACACACACACACACACACACACACACACACACACAAGATTCAGCCGGACAAACACACACACACAAAGGATTCAGCCGGACAAACACACACACACACACACACACACACACACACACACACACACACACACAAAGGATTTAGCTGTGTGTCAGCTGTGTGGTCCCGCTGATTGGCATCCCGCTGATTGGGGTTGCAGACTAACCCAGAAGAGCAAGGTTAGTCTGCAACCCCACAGTTGAGTGTGCTCCAGAATTTCTCCCTAGGGGGTCTGTTGAGAGAAATGATCAAACAACTCACCGGATGATGGCTGGGCTCATTTACTGGGCTTCCTCCCTCTCCCGGCTCCATGGAACAACTACTGTTAGAAGTTGAAAAATAACAGACACTCAAACACAAAATGAGATGAAGAGAAGTGAAATTGAAACCAAGATCCTTTGCTGACGAATCAATAGTTGGAAGGGACTGAACAATGCAAGGAGTTTGTAACCTGAGCTGAGCTGAGTTAGAGGAATTTCCCAGGTTCCTTTGAACTTTCTGTAATTAACATGATGTCACATCTCACAGATTGAGCATTGCTCTGTCCACTCCACACCACTTAACTCAGATAAGATTAAGCCATAAGGGGTGACTTCCATTTGCAAGCCTGGCAGACAAGAAGCTGAGGCAGGAGGACAGGCACAAGTTGAAGTCCAGTCTGGGCAAGAGAGTCGGTTCCAGACCCTGTCTCAAAGAAACAGAGCAAAACAAAATCAGATAAATTTATGTGTGTGCCACATTACTGATGCAACCTTTGGCACTTTCTTGTGCATCCTGGACCTAATAGAAATTCCTTACAGTGACTTGCAAACGTATATGGTATATGTATAGATGACCTAGCATCTAAGAAGGAGTCAGTGATTCACTGAATTGGGCCCCCAGAGACAGGTTCAGGTTTTAGTGGAGAGAAACCCAGTGTAAGTTAGCAATATGCTTGAAAACAAAGGAAGGGAGGGAAGGGGGGTCCCCTTATTTGTCTGCTCTATGTGTCAGAAGAAATTTGAATTCTTATTTTTATTAGCATGATTTTATTGTTATTTTTGTTTGTCTCTTAAAGCAGGAGAGGGCAGCACCAACATAGTACAGTCCAAACCCAGGCTGTGTGCATCCTTGCCAAAGCACATGACTGGATTTCCACCAGCAGAACAGTCCTTCCTCTGCCTTTTCCAGTATTTACCTTGGTGCAAGGAAATAGAAACTGAAACTATGTCCTGACATGAACCTGCTTCAGTTAGGATTAATGTTCAAGCCCAAGCCCTGGGTAGTTCAGCCTTCTTCTTACAAAAAGAAAAAAAATCTCTAATTTCTTTAAAATTCTTATCTGGTGTCAGTTCCATGTTCAGTTTTATTTATTTATTTATTTATTTATTTATTTATTTATTTATTTATTTATTCATTTTATGTGAACTGGTGTTTTGCCTGCATGTATAACTGTGTAAGGGTGGTGTCAGATCTTGTAATTACAGATAGTTGTTAGCTGCCATGTTGATGCTGGGAATTGAACTCAGGTCCTCCAGAAGAACAGCCAGTGCTTTTAACCACTGAGCCATCTCTCCAGCCCATGTTCAGTTTTATAACCAAAGCTACCAACATTTAAAAAAAAAAAAAATGGTGAAAATACAGAGACACCAGATAGTCCCGATGTAGCTAGCTTAGGAAAGGGAAAATGTGATTCAGTCATATCTGTCAGTAGAATACTGGATTGCTCCTTCCCTGCCCCACAAACAAGGACTGGGAGGAGGAAGAGAGGAAGAGCAAGGGGATACATGGATAAAAAAGACTTTATTTTATAAATAAAATGTAAAGGAAGTAGATTTGCATATGAAAAAAGTTCTCTGTGTGCTTCTGCTCACTTTCTGGGGACCTCACCTTTTTTTTAAAAAAACTATTTGTCCAATACCATTGAGCATCCCTAATCTATAAATCCAATTCTTCAAATATCCCAACACTAAATTTTCTTTTTAGTCTTGACATAAAATTACAAGTAGGAATTTATATTCTATGAAAAGTTCCTTTTTCACAAATTGCTTTAAATATTGTATATGTGAAGCGGGCATGGTGATGTGTGTGTGTGTGTGTGTGTGTGTGTGTACTTAGACATGGAGGCAGGAGAATCAGGAGTAAAAGCTCATTCTTAGCTGAGTAATAAGCTTGAGGCTGTGATGGACTTCATGAGATTTGTTTCCAAGTGTGGGTGCATGCGTGCTATATTGCCCATGCTCAGCTCAGAAGACTGCTTCATGTATAGGGTCGATCTTTTCATTTTATTTTGACACAAATTCATGTTTGCTACTGCATATGCCAGCCTGAATAACCAATGAGATTCCTCCATATCTGTCTCCTATTTTACCATAGGATCAGTGGAATTAGACTTGGGCTCTGAAAATCCAAACTAATATCTCATGATTGTGTGGCCAAAGCAAACCTAGATGTGCCTCAAAGTAGAGAGGAGGGCTTCTTGGAAATAACTTAAATTTTTCTTTTCTTTTTTTTTTTTTTTTTTGAGTGGTGACACACGCCTTTAATCCCAGCACTAGAAAAGTTGAACCAGGAAGTGGTACAGCTGGGTGGAGAATGAAATAAGACAGAAGACTCAGGAGTTCAGCCCTTTGCCTGTGCCCCTCTTCCCTTTCTGGCGAGGATTCAGAAGCACTCAGTCTGAGGATTCATGAGGAGTTCACTAGGTGAGAAGTGGCTGTAGCTTGTCCCTCTGTCTCTCTGATCTTTCAGCTTTTCCCCAATAATGGTGTCCGAAGGCCTGGGAGAGGACAGATGTGAACAAGTCTTTGGCAGCAGCCAGGCTGCAACCCTCCCTGAGGAAACGAGGGGCGGAGATGGAGGGGTAGGCCCTAGCTGTCTCCAACAAACAGCAGCCAGTGCACCCAGGGCAGGTAACTAAGCAACCAACAATGTTTTCGTGTTTTTATTCCCCCTTGTACTCCTTTCAGCCTGGCTTTCAGCTCTTCAAGCAGTTCCTATAGATAGTTGTTTCCTATAGTTCTGAGAGAGTGGTTCCATCGCAGATGACCAAAGGCTGGGCCCCTCTGGCTACAATGTAGACCTTCCAGTGGGCAGCACCGGCATAGGCAATATCCCCAGGCGTGGCCACAGTCTGACAGTGTCTTTGGCACTGGAAGGGAGGGATGAGCTGCAACATGGCTTCTCCACTGCCAACGGTAAACAAGTCATGCACCTTATGTATCTTGCTGCCCACCACAGGTTCTGGGTAGATCAGGAAACATTTGTTTAAGGAAGCGTCTTTTGGGAATGGAAGTTGGGTAAAAGCAGGAAAAAGCTCCCGTAAAATTTGGGATCTGTTCAAAGATCCCCTCCATGGGTAAGGAAATGGGAACCACCTCTCAGGAAAGCAGTGCCACCCCTTGGTGAGAATCCCCTCAGTGAAGCCCTCCATGGCTTCAGGGTACTGGCATGAGAAACGCTGAATCTCTGAAGACAACAGAGGCTGTCCTGTCTTGATCACCAGAGGACGAAGTCTCTCAAAAGTCTTCGGAGTGTCCTCTGGGAGTGTTACTTTGAGGGGCAATATCTGGGCACAGCCAGTGCAGTTGGCAGCGATAGGCTCTGACTCGTTCTGCTCACAGTCACTTGATGACCAGGGGTCAAAGTCTGGGAAGGATCTGTCTTTCTCTCCTTGTGGAGGAACGCCCTTATTCTCTGGCATATACTTCTTGGTGATAGGCAAGGACATCGGCCGAATGTGACAGACGAGTGAGCACCAGGTGTGAGCCCCTGAAAGTACTGGCTCAGGCGCTAATGAGCTGAGAGGCTGGATTACAAAGTAGGCAGTGAACAGGATCAGTCCCAGAGTGAGGAGGACCTTATACATGGCTAAGAGAAGCGGATACTGGGTAGTCCCCTTTGAGGTTCATTCTTTTCCAGTAGCTCTGATAAATTTTTTCGATGGCTTTTTCTGACATTCCACATTGATGGCCTGTTTGTCTCACTAGATCAACAGTCTCTGAAAGCTTGTCATAGATGCTGATCTCATTAGCAGCAAGGTCCATGTCTTCCAAAATGCAATCCCTCCAGAAAGAGGGTCCAGCCTGGCAGAAAGGAAGGAAGTCTTGGAAGGAAGTTCAGAAGAATGAGCTTGACTCCTTAACAGTGGTTTAACCCTGCAAGGTCACAGGCAGGGTCACCAGGGGAGTCAGGAAACAAGGCCTCTGTCTCACCCTTGACATACAGTCATCCTCGGCTAGCGATGGGGGAGATGTTTCCAGACCCCCAGTGCAAGAATGTAGGCCCGCGCCCTCTCGGGCTCCTCCCGCCTCGTGGACACCAGTTGCAGGGGCATAACTTAAATTTTTCATGGAGTGAAAAACACTCCTTCAAATGCTTGTATTAGTGAGAGTATCTTCAATTCTCCATTCCCCTGTCTGAGTGGTCTGGTGCATCAGTGCCAACTGAATGATAACCAATAGTTAAAGAGCAATTACTATAAAGATATAAATATTATACAGGTGACATTAAAAATAGGCTTTCATTATTTGTAATAGCAAGAACCTGGAAACAACCTAGATGTCCCTCAACTGAAGAATGGATTAACAAACTGTGGTACATCTACACAATGGAATACTACGCAGCAGTAAGAAAAAATGATATCCTAAAATTCACAGGCAAATGGATGGATTTGGAGAATATCCTCCTGAGCGAAGTCTCACAAACTCAGAGAGTTAAGCA
>PVIH01019093.1:0-36433 GCA_004025045.1 Sigmodon hispidus | reverse complement strand
ACTACAAACAGCATTAAATACTTTGGAGTAACTATAACCAAAGCAGAAACAAACTTTTTAACTAAAACTTTAAATCACAGAAGGAAGAATTTGAAAAGGATAACAGACAATGGGAAGATCCACCATGTTCCTGGAGGGTAGGGTCACTATAGTAAAAGTGGTTGTTCTACAAATGGCATTCAACAAATTCAATGCACTGTCAATCAAAATTCCAACACAGTATTTTAAGACCTTAAAAAAATACTCAGTTTCAATAGTAACATCAGTGAGATATAATTGTAAAAGCAACTTTACTCAACAAAAGAAACTTAAGAGGCATCACCATCTCTGACTACAAGTTATAATATAGAGCAACAGTAATAAAAACAGCATGATAGTGGTATAAAATGGTGGATCAATGGAATCAACTTGAGAATCTAGGCTTTACTCCAAAAATCTATGAACAACTGATCTTCCACAAAGAGTCTTCAAGTATTCAATGGAAAAAAGATATGTCATTATCAATAGATTTTGGCATAGGCAGTTGGTAGTATATAGAAAAGTGTAAATGGATCCAAACATGTCACCCTGCAAAATAATCAAATCCATGTGGATCAAAGATTTGTGTATACAAAACATAAACACAGAAAAACTGAACTTGATAGAAAACAAAGTGGGAAATACCCTCCAGCAAAATGGCACATGTGACCACTTCCAAATGTACCACCAGTGGCACAGATACTAAGAATAACAATCAATAAGTCATACCTCCTGAAATTATGAAGCTTCTGTAAAGCCAATGAAATTGTCAGCATGACCAACTGCCAGGCTATAGATGGGAAAAGGTTTTCACTACAACTACAAGTGATACAGGACTGATCTCTGATTATATAAGGAACACAAGAAAGTAGTGGCCAAAATATTGAATAACCTAAACCAAAAATTGGGTTCAAAAATAAAAAGGTAAATCTCAGCAGAAATATGTCTGAAAGGTACTTGGAAAAATTCCTCACCGTCTTTCGCCATCAGAGAAATGCAATTCAAAGAGCTTTCAGATACCACATGACACATGTCAGATTGGCTACAAAAAAAAAAAAAGACACAGGAGACATCCTATGCTGGTAAAGTTGCAGAGCAAGGGGAAAACTCCTACATTATTGGAGGAAATGTTACCTTGTCCAGCCACTCTGGAATTATGTTTGGTGCCTTCTCAAAAAATTGGGAATCAGTCTGCCCAAGAATCCAGCAATATCACTTCTGGGTGTGTACTCCAAATAACACATTTGGACTCCAAAGACATTAGCACAACTATGTTCATAGCAGCTTTATTTGTAAAATCAAGAACTTGAAAACAGTTTGGAAGCCACCAATCTGAAAGATGGATTAACAATATATTGAAAATCTACACAGTGAAGTATGAATCAGTAAGAAGGAAAAATGACATAGTAAAAAATGCAGGCAAATGGAAGGAATTTGAAAATATCCTCCTGACCTAGATATCTCAAAACCAATATGAGAAGCAAGGAACATATTATAAGAAAGAGAAAAAAGCAAATCATGTCCAAGTTACAGAACACAAAGCATGAACAGCTTGAGATCTGAAACACCTGGTACTGGCTCCTTGGATGCCCCATCTTCTAGAAGAAGAATCTAGACTGAATCTTGTTGTTGGTGTGAGGACCAATGGTATGCCAAGAATGTATGCTGAAGTAAGCCTTATTGGGACCTTGTGACTGCCTTCCAACACTGTGAAGGAGATGAATAGTTGTAAAGAAGAAAGAGTCCCTGGGGGTTGTGATAGGACTAAGGGACATTGATCAAATATTTAAATGGATAGAAAATGTGACTTTATTCATAAAAATAATAAAGTAGTGTAAAAGAATACTAGGAGGTCAAGTTAAATTTCATTGAATGCCTTTTATAATTGGCCCTCCCCACAATGGGACTTTACTTTTGGACATCTGTCATATTTGGGCTGGCCATGTTCAATGAGATTTATCCTCAAGATAACCTTGATTAATATTTTCAAAGTTACTACTCATATGCAGAATGTGTGCCAGGCCCTGGAGTTGATGAACTACTGATAGGTGTCAGTCAAATCTCTGAAAATAGCTGGAAGGATGTGGGATTATGAAATTACTATAAATTATTTTTAAATAAAACCTGTGAATGGAAAATGAACCAGAGTGTTTCTTTTGAAGTTGACCCATTTCTATTGTGCTTTCTCAGGAGTTAACAAGAAAGTTTGAGGATTAAAAAATTGATAATCAGGGAAAAAGAGAAAAAATGTGAAAGATAAAGGAGAAGTGGGAACAAATAATTACAGATGAAATTAGATGTGTGGGTGGAGCAACAGAGAGGGTGATAAAATAGATATCTTGATAGAGAGGTCAGAATGGGGTTAGAAAAAATGCCTGGTGCATAAAAATTTCAAGGACCCCCAAGATATACATGACTATGACACCAAGTAAAAATAGAGATGCTGCATGAACAGAATTCTCTCATAATCAATTATAGAACCAACCTAATTATCATTCAGCAACAGATAAAGACAAAAAAGAGACCCATAGCTAAGCCACAGGTCTAGCTCCTGGTACAGATGAAGAAGGAAAGAGGGAGAAGATAGTTTATGAGAAAATATCATGAGATGGCTGATCTGACCAACTGAGAATACATGAACAATGAAATAACAGTGAGGAATCTTCATGAAATGAACATAAACCCTCTGAATGGAGACAATCAAACAACATATGCAGTCTGAGGAGCCTCTTCAGGTGAAAATCTAATATTCCTAGTTAATAAACTGAAGAAATGAAGCTCATTTTGTACAGTTGAACATCTAATACAGCCTTGATACGGGGTGAGGATCTCAGACCTAACTCAACTAGATAGTATAGAATGACCTTACTCACCTTGAGATTACTCATTCTCCTTGGGTAATGAGTGGGGAAATGGAATGAGAAGAGATTGAGAAAGGATGGGCAGGATACAACAGACACAGAGAAGTGGTAATATGAACAAAATAGTTTTTAAATAAAATAATGTTGATGCACAGTGTTCACGTAGACATCACCTAAAATCAGTCCAAGTACAATTATTTGTATGTAGAAATTATTAGGTGTGGCACAAGCAGTTGGTGTGTTCTTTTCATGAAAGGGACAGTTATCTAATTCTAGTTATGACAAGTTCTAGGTTATGCATTTTCTATGTGAATCATGTTTGTTGCACAAATAATACTAGGACCATTTTACCAGGAAGTGAATGTATTTCCTTATATTCTTTGCTCATATTCAAGTCCCATTCTATTTCTTCACCATTCACTTCCAGTCTCATTTCTTCACCTTGATGGTACTTTAGTTTCATTTTGAATCTATTGTCTGGTCAAAGTCTACTAGATAAATATTTTTTAAAATGGATATATTGTGGTGATAGCAAACTGAAACTTTTATCTTCTTTTTGCACAGTATATTATTAATTTTTCAATCCATTGGATTATTTTTTTCATTATTTAAAAGATTTTTTTGACATTTTCTTTCCTAAAACATTAAAAAAAGAAAGAAAAAAGTTGTTATAGACAAAAAATTACCCATAATATTGTGTACATGCTGAAAACTCAATCCAGGTACATGTATCAATAATTGTTACTCTCAATTTTTGTAATATCATGATGTGGCCAAGATGAAGCTCTGGAAAAAAAACTTAGGATTCATTAAAGCCTCATGTCACTGTGCTGTCTATTATGTAACTTCGATTCAAATTTGAGTGTTGTACATTACAGTACTAATATTTACTGGTGTTTTCTTATGTCTGTGGTGCTTGTCAAAGGTGTGTGAGTTCTCTCACACATAGTTTAACAGGACAATAAGTTACTGATTTGCAGGTAAAAACAAGCAAACACTACCTACAAATACAAACAGAAATGGACAATAAAATAAGACTATGCATCTGGTGTTGTGTGGTATAGGATTTAAAGACACATGATGGTCTGTAGGTGAAAACCTGTAAGTCCAAACTAATCTTTGGTTTAAAACAATATTCCTAATGTAGACATAGGAGGATATAATTAATGTACTGACAACTGAATGCTTTATGGTTTAGACTTATTACTTGGTAAACTTACAGTTAAGGTTAGCCCATATTTGTATTTTTGCTTAGGTTTGTCGCTAGGCAACTTTTATTTCAAGTCCAGCATTTTCATTATGTTTCCTCTACATCTTCACTGGTCTGTACCTCCAAATTAAAATATTCTCCTAGTATGATTTTTGTACTTACACTTACTTCCTAAATATGTGAACTATCTGCAGGACATTAAAGAAATATTTATAAGAGTTATTTATACAATACAAAAACATAATCCCAACATGTAGTCTTTTGTTGAACTTGCTAAAGGCTCAAGTACGCACATCATGACTCACAACCATCTGCAACATCACTTCAGTTCTAGACTAAGCAATTGTGTCATCTACATTGGGTTATACATATAGCTGTTAAACATAGTTTCATGAAGGCAAGCTATTCAGAAACATAAAATAAATATTATAGTTAAAAATATTAATATTTATCTCATTAAAATACTATGAAATATGTTTTAATCACTGAAAATAACAAACATTTCAACTCCTAATTACCACAATCTACCTAATATTAAAATAAAAGAATTTATTACTTCGTTCTGGGACTGAGAAAGAAAATGTACTGTTGCTAAGAAAAGGGATCTTGAAAGACCACCCAGCTTCCAACTCATCAAACAGAGGACTAATAACCTGAAATTCATTTTCCTGCCCAGAGGAGAGAGAGGGATTGTGCTGACCCTTGCTCAGAGGTGACAAGAAACACACACTCACTCTTACCACAACTGACATGGAGCCACCTAATCATGAACCATTGAAGAAATGGGCAGATGCCAGTTCCAAAATATATATAATAATATAACGAACAAGGTTACTCCAGAAGAAAGTGTGGGCCTACAACTGAAAGACCTGAACTGAGCAATAAAGAGGAAATAGAAGGAAACAACACCATAAATATCTTTATGATGATCATTGAAGATCTCAAAGAATATATGAAAAATTACCTTAAAGAAATAGAAGAAAATACTAACAATAAATTGGAAGAGATGAACAAACCCTTGAAAACAATCCATGAAAAGGTAAACCAAGAAATTAAAGACACATGACAAGAACATGTGAAATAGAAGCAATAAAAAAAGCACAAAATAAGACAAAGATAGAAATAGAAAACCTGAAGAAAAAAGCTGGAACCGAAGACACAAGCATAACAAGCTTATGCAAACTTGCGGGATACAATGAAAGCAGTCTTAAGTGGAAAATTCATTGCTCTAGATGCCTAGATGAAAAACCTAGAAAATCCTACACTAGAGATCTAACAGCTCAGCTGAAAGCCTTAGAACAATTAGAAGCAAACTTACCTAGAAGGAGTAGACAGCAGGAAATAATCAAACTTATAACTGAAATCAATACAATTGAAACAAAAAGAACATTACAAAGAATCCATGAATGAAAAGTTGCTCCTTTCAGAAACCCAACAGAATAGATATGTCCTTAGACATTCTAATCAAAAAAACAGAGAGAAAGAGTATCCAAATCAGTAAAATCAGAAATGAAAATGGGGACATAATAACAGAATCGAAAGAAATTCAGAGAATTATCAGGTCATACTTTGAAAATCTGCATCCCAACAAAATGGAAATTCTACAAGAATTGGCCAGGTTGTGAAGACTTTCTGTAATGATTTTATTGAATACTTTATCTGTGTTTTTGAGCTGGTATTCTTTTCCTTCTTCTATGTTTATTATTCTCAGGTTTGCTCTTTTCATCTGTCCTAATTGTCTTGAGCATTTTGTGTTATGTCTTTAATCTTATTGGTGTATTCTTTCAGATATTTGTCTATTTCCACTATTTAATCTTCCACTCCAGTATTCTCTCTTCCATCTCTTAGATTCTGTGGGTCATGCTTGTATTTGTAATGCAAAATTATTTCTACAGATTCTTTTTCATCACTTGCCTCTTTGTATCCCTTCTTAATTATTTCAATATTAATTTTAACTTCTGAAATGAAACTTTAATTTGTATCATTTTGCTCTTTACTTTTGCATCTTTACTTTTGATCATTTCTTCCAATTTTTTTTCTTCTGTTTCTTTAAGGGACTTATCATATCCTCTTTTGATTCTTTTATAATCTTCATAAAGGTTGTTTTTCTTCTTTATTTAATTTGTATTTATCAAAAAAACAGTAAAATGAATTTAAAATGTGGAAGACTTAACAATAACTATACAGAGGATAAGTATCACACGCATGGCTAATCAAGGGTGGTAATGCAAATAAGATTACTACACATATATTTACTTTGTGTTCAGCTTTCCCTCTGAATTTTTTTCCATCCCTATATATCCTTATTGAAGGTCTCTTCCCCCTCCCATCACATCAGGTCTTTTTACTTCTCTGCAACTCACCATCCCCTCCCTGAGCAGGGAGCAGACAGTCCTATGGTCCCCCTGACCCAATAATGCTTAGATCAGTCTCCACTCCTGGCCAAATCCAGTTTTGTCCCCACTCCCTCAAGAATGTGTCAGATGTTTCTATAGTTGGAGTTTGGCCCAAAGAATCAGTCAAGGGCGTTTCTGATCCCAAGCTATTCAGTGGTTGTGGTTTGCCAATTGGGCATGCTTGGCTTTTTTTCTTGTTTGGTTGTAGAGACCACTAATGAGTGAGTACATCCCCTGCATATCTTTCGGAGACTGTGATATCTCGGTAAGGAGGATATTCTCCAAGTCCATACATTTGCCAGATAATTTTAGGATATCATTTTTTCTTACTGCTGAGTAGTTTTCCATTGTGTAGATCTTCCACTGTTTATTAATCCATTCTTCAGTTGAGGCACATATAGGTTGTTTCCAGGTTCTTGCTATTACAAATAATGCTGCTATGAACATAGTTGAGCTAATACCTTTGGAGTGTGAATGTGCCACTTAAGGGTATAAACCCAGAAGTGGTATTGCTGGGTCCTTGGGGAGATTGATTCTCAATTTTCTGAAAAACCACAATATTGCATTCCAAAGTGTTTGGACAAGCTTACACTCTCACCAACAATGTAGGAGTGTTCCTCTTGCTCCACATCCTCTCCAACATAGGCTGTCATCCATGATTTTATCTTAGCCAATCTAACCGGTGTAAGGCGGTATCTCCAAGTTGTTTTGATTTTCTTTTCTCTGACGCCTGAAGATGAAGAGCACATTTTCAGGTGCTTTTCAGCCATTCGTATTTCCTCTGCTGAGAATTCCCTTTTTAAATCTGTACCCCATATTTTGATTGGGTTATTCAAGGTTTTCGGCTCTAGACTCTTTAGCTTTTTATATATCTTAGAGATCAGTCCTCTATCAATTGTAGAGTTCATGAAAATATTTTCCCATTCTGTAGGCCGTCGTTTTGTCCTATTGACAGTGTCCTTGGCTTTGCAGAAGCTTCCTAGCTTCAGGACATCCCACTTAATGTTTGTAGGCCTTAGTGTCTGTGCCACTGGTGTTATATTTAGGAAGTGGTCACCTGTGACAATTTGTAAAAGTGTATTTCCTACTTTCTTTTCTTTCAAGTTCAAAGTGGTTGGGTTTAAGTTGAAATTTTTGATCCACTTGGATTTGTGTTTTGTGCAGGCTGACCAGCGTGGATCTATTTGCATTTTTCTACACACTTCCATCCATCTATGCTAACTCCATTTGTTAAATATACTATCTTTTTTCCACTGAATGTTTTGTGCCTCTTTTTCAAAGATCAGATGTTCATAGGTTTTTGGGTTAATGTCTGGGTCCTCAATTCTATTCCATTGTTCCCAAGTCTGTTTTTAAGCCAGAACCAGGCTGTATTTATTACTGTAGCTCTAAAGTATAACTTGAAATCAGTGTTGGTGATAAATCCTGATGTTCTTTAGTGGAGTACATTTGTTTTGGCAATCCTGGCTTTCCTGTTATTCTAACTAAAATTGAGTATTGTTCTTTCAAGGTCCAAAAAATATTGTGTTGGGATTTTGATGGGCAGTGCATTGAATCTGTAGATTGCCTTGGTAGAATTTCCATTTTTACTATGTTGATCCTACCAATCTAGGAAGATGGGTGTGTTTTACATTTTCTGATATCCTCTTCAATTTCTTTCTTCACTGATGTAAAATTTTTCTCAAATAGGTCTGTTACGTCTCTGGTTATAATTACTCCAAGGTATTTAACAATATATGCAGCTATTATGAAGGGTAATGTTTCCCTTATTGCTTTTTTAGCTCTTCTATCTTTAGTGTATAGAAGGGGCTACTGTTTGAGTTAATCTTGAATCCTGCTACATTGCTGAAGGTATTTATAATCTGTAGCAGTTATTTGGAAGAATTTTGTGGGTCACTTTTGTATACAATCCCATTATCAGCAAATAGAGATAGTTTTACTTCTTCTTTTCCAATTTGTATCTCCTTAATATCTTTTTGTTCCCTTATTGCTTTAGCTAAAACTTTGAGAACTATATTGAATAGATATGGGGAGAGAGGACATCCTTGTCTAGTTCCTCACTTTAGTGGGATTGCTTTGATTTTTTCTGCATTAAGTTTGACACTGGCTGTTGGCTTCTTTTAAATCACCTTTTTATATTTAGGTATTTCCCTGTATTCCTGATCTCTCAAGGGCTTTAATCTTAAAGTAGTGTTGGATTTTGTCAAAGGCTTTTTCCACATCTAAGGATATGATCATGTAGTTTTGTTCCTCTAGTTTTTTTTTTTATATATGATTGATAACATTTACAGTTTTTCGTATGTTAAACCAGCTCTGTATTTCTGGGATGAAGGCTGCTTGGTTATGGTGGATGATATCTTTTATACATTGATGTATAACTTTTGCCAAAATTTTGTTAAGAATTTTTGCATCAATATTCATGTGGGAAATTGGTCTGTAATTCTCCTTCTTTGTTCTGTCTTTGAGTGGCTTGGGTATTAGGATGACTGTAGCATCATAATAGGAATTTTGCAATATTCCTTCAGTTTCTACTGTTTGATATATTTTGAAGAGTAATGGTAGTAATACTTCTTTGATTGTCTGGTAGATTTCGGCAATGAAACCATCTACACCAGTGCTTTTATTTTTGGGTAGGTTTTCAATGACAGCTTTATTATCCTTCAGGGTTATAGGCCTGTTTAAATAATTATTCTGAACTTTATTTAATTTTCGTAGATGGTAACTCTCCAGAAGGCTGTCCATTTCTTCTAGGTTTTCAACTTTTTTGGAATACAGATTTTCAAAATATGATCTGAAAATTCACTGTATGTCCTGAGATTCTGTTGTTATGTCCCCCTTTTCGTTTCTGATTTTGTTGATTTGAACACCCTCTCTCTGTTTTTTATTAGTTTGGCAAAGGGTTTATCTATTTTGTTAACTCTCTCAAAGAACCAACTCTTAGATTCATTGATTCTTTGTATTGTTCTTTTTGTTTCAATTGTATTGATTTCAGCTCTATGTTTGATTATTTCCTGCCATCTATTCCTTCTAGGTGAGTTCACTTCTAGTTGTTCACATCTTTCAGCTGCACTATTAGGTCTCTAGAGTGAGATTTCTGTAGGTTTTTCATATAGGCATCTAGTGCTATGAATTTTCCTCTTAAGACTCCTTTCATTGTGTCCCACAAGTTTGGATACATTGTAGATTCATTTTCATTGAATTCTAGGAAGACTTTGATTTCTTTCTTAATTTCTTCCTTGACTCAGAGATGGTTCAGCTGAGTGATGTTTAGCTTCAATGAGTTGGTAGGCTTTCTTTGGGTTTTGATGTTGTTGAACTCTAACTTAAGCCCTGGTGTGCTGATATGTTACAAGGGATTATTTTCATTTTTTGTATCTGTTCATATTTGCTTTATGACTAATTATTTGGTCAATTTTGGATAAAGTTCCATGAGGAGCTGAGAAATATTTATATTCCTTTGCCTTTGAGTGGATGGTTCTGTAGATATGTATTAAATCCATTTGCATCATAACCTGTTTTAGACTCCTTATTTCTCTGTTCAGACTCTGTCTGGTTAATCTTTCCAGTTTTAAAAGTGGGGTATTGAAGTCTCCCACTATTAGGGTGTTGAATTGATGTGGGATTCAAACTTTAGCAATGTTTATTTTACCTAAGTAGGTGCCCTTATATTAGGGGCATAAATATTTAAGATTGAAATCTCCTCTTGACCAATTTTTCCGTTGATGAATAAGTAGTGAAGAACTTAGGGCCTTTTAATTGCTTTTAGCTTAATGTCTACTTTGTTAGATATTAGGATTGCAACCCTTGCTTGTTTCTTAGGACCGTTTGACTGGAAAATCTTTTCCCAACCCTTTATTCTGAGCCTTTGTCTGTCTTTGCGGTTGAGGTGTGTTTCCTGTAGGCAACAGAAGGATGGCTTCTGTTTTTGCATCCATCTTGTTAAAGAGTGACGTTTTATAGGAGAGTTGAGACCATTGAAATTAACGAAAATTAGTGACCATTGATTCATATTTCCTGCCATTTTTTGGTGTTAACTTATTTGTATTTCTTTTATCTAGGGTATATTTCTGTGGAATTATTGATTGTTTATTATTTCATGGGTGTATCTGGTGTCCTTAGGTTGGAGTTTTTCCTCTAATACTCTCTGTAGTACTGGATGGGTAGATAGATATTCATTCAGTAAGACTTTGTCTTGAAACATCTTGTTTACTCCATCTATGGTGAGTGATAATTTTGCAGGGTATAGTATTTTAGTTTGGTAGCCATGCTGTTTTAGCGTCTATATCACTTCTGGCCAAGCCTTTCTAGCTTTCATCATTTCCATTGAAAAGTCAGTCTTTACTCTGATGGGTCTGCCTTTATATGTGAGTTGGCACTTTTCTTTGAAGCTCTTAAAATTTTTTCTTTGTTCTGTATGTTTTGTGGCTTGATTGTAATGTGGCGTGCTGACTTTTTTGGGGGGTCATATCTATTTGGTGTTCTGTAAGCTTCTTGTATCTCTATAGGCATTTCCTTCTTCAGGTTAGGGATGTTTTCTTCCATGATGTTATTGAAATCATTATCTGTGCCTTTGAGCTGTTATTCTTCTCATTCTTCTATTCCTATTATTCTCAAATTAGATCTTTTTATGGTGTCCCAGATTTCCTGATAATTTTGAGTTATGGCTTTTTTAGTTTTACTATTTTCTTTGAATGATATATCTGTTTGAGCTACTGAGACTTCAACTTCAGAGATTCTATCTTCAATGTCTTGAAATTACTTTGTTAAGCTTGTATCTGTGGTTCCAGCTTCTTTCTTCAAATATTCTATTTCTATCTTTGCCTCATTTTGTGCCTTTTTTATTGCTTCCATTTCAGCTTTTATTTCAGCTTTTAGTTCCTGGCATGTTTCTTTAATAGATTTGTTGATCTCTTCCAGTTTTTTGTTTGTATTTTTTTCTATTTCTTTAAGGCTATTTTTCATATCTTCTTTGAGAGCTTTGATGATCATCAAATAGGAATTTTTGGTGTTGCTTCCTTCTGTTTCCTCTTCATTGCTCAGTTCAGGTCTTGTATTTGTAAGATCGTCACTCTCTTCTAGAGTTACTATGTTGTTCTTTGTGCCATTATGTAATTTTTTGAACTGACATTTGCCCATGTCTTCAGTGGTTCACGATTAGATGGCTCCTGGCTATTTGTGGCACTCGGGCTTGTATGCCTCCAGTCACCTCTCTGGGCAGGGTCTGAATCTGCCCTTCAGAGACCCCAGAAGTTATCTGTTTGCTCAGTTGAAATTTGAGGTGGATAGTCGTGCAAATTCCCTCAGCAGCAGCAGTGGGTATGGTGACAGGCATACTTTATCTGTGCCTGTTACAGAGTTAACTGAGACTTACTCTGCAGACAGCACCTGGTCCCGAAAGTGCAACCAGAACTGATGGGTGCTCAACTCTCCCTCCCTGGCTGGGATATAGGCACTTGGGCCTGGTGACCCCTTCTCACCTCTGGGCAGGTTCTGAGTCTGACCTTCAGGGACCCCTGTAGTTATCTGTTTGCTTAGTTGGAGTTGGAGGTGGGTAGTCATGCAAATTCCCTCAGCAGCATCTGTGGGTATGGTGACAGGTAGACTTTATCTGCGCCTGCTTCAGCGTTCACTGGGACTTATTCTGCAGACAGCATCCAGTCCCAAAAGAGGAACCGGAACCGATGGGATTCGAAAATGTTTTTTAACTATTTCAGTTATATGACAAATATAGGAAGATATGCAAGGGATATTGTCACTGAATATTTAAATTTAAATAAAAAACAAAGAATGTCCAAGCTGCAAACTACATGCACTGAACATCTCTGGATCTGAAAAACTTGGAGTTTGAGTTTTGTGCAGAATAATATGATTGGATATATTTGCATTTCTCAATATATAGCTATCATTTATGCAATCACGATTTGTTGTTGAAGGTACTATCTTTTTTCCATTGAGTATTATGTGTCTATATGTCAAAACTCAATTGTGTATAGCTTTTTGGGCTTATGCCTTCATCTTCCAATCAATTCCATTGATCTTCAAATCTGTATTCATGCCGGTACCATGCTGTTTTTCTTACTGAAGTTCTACAGTATAACATGAAGTCTCGGTGGTAATGCCTTCTAAGGTTATTTGTGTGTGTGTGTGTGTGTGTGTGTGTGTGTGTGTGTGTCTCTGTGTGTGTGTAAGCAAAAATGTTTTGGCAGTTCTGGATTATAGCTTTATCAATGTTTCTTTTACATATGTTAGTGCACATATATTAGGTGCATAAACATTAAAGATTGAAATCTCATCTCATCTTGATTAATTTTTCAAAAGAAAAATAAATAGTTTGCACCCTGATCTCTTTTGATTGACTTCAGTTTAAAGTCTTTTTTGTTGGACATTAGGATCACAATACCATTTTGATTTTTTGGAAATATTTGTATGGAAAATCTGATGTAAAATTTTTATTCTGACATTATGTTTCTCTTTGGAGTAGAGGTGTGTCTCATGAATGCAACAGAAGTTTGGTTTAGGATTTACATCCATCTTATTAGGGTGATACATTATATAAATGAATTAAATTCATTTATATTGAGGGATATTAATGACCACTGATTGTTATGACCTACAATTTTTGGTGATAGAATCTGAGTATTTTCTTTCTTAGCATTTTTCTTCTGTGGGATTATCAATTGTTTGAGGTTTCTTGCTTGTATCTCCTTTCCTTTCTTTGGTGTTTTACCTGTATTATTTCTGTAATGTTGGATTTGTGTGTAGTAATTGTTTCAACTGGTGTTTATCATGAAATGTCATGCTTACTTAACCTAGGTTGATTAATAATTTTGCTAGATATGGTATCTGGTTTGGCAGCCATATCTTGTCAGTGTCTAATAACTTCTGTCCTGGACCTTCTTCTTTTAATTCTTTCTAATTTAAAGTCTGGAATTTTTCTGATGGATCTGCTTTGATAAGTAAATTGGGCCTCTTCCTTGTGGATGTTAATATTATTGTTGTTTGGTATGTTTTGTGGCTTATTATGACATGTGCAGACTTTTTGTGTGGTCTAACCTATTTAGGGGTCTGTTAGCTTCTTCTACCTTTACAGGCATATCCTTCTTTAGGTTGGGGTAGTTTTCTTTCATGATTTTATTGAACACATTATCTGTGCTTTTGAGTAAGAATTCTTTTCCTTCTTCTATGTTTATTGTTCTCAGGTTTGCTCTTTTAATGTGTCCCAATTGTCTTGATCATTTTGTGTGATGTCTTTTATGTTATTGGTGTATTCTTTCAGAGATTTTTCTATTTCCACTACTTATTCTTCCACTCCACTATTCTCCCTTTCTTCTCTTAGACTCTGTTTGTCATGCTAGTATCTGTACTGCAAAATTATTTCTACAGATTCTCTTTCATCCCTTGCTTCTTTGTATACCTTCTTTATTATTTCAATATTAATTTTAATTTCTGAAATTAATCTTTGGTTTGTAGCAGTTTGCTGTTTTTGTTTTCATCAAATACTTGTTCATTTTTTCCAGTTTTTCTTCTATTTCTTTAAGGGACTTATCATATCCTCTTTCGATTATTCTATAATCTTAAAGGTTTTTTAACTGTTTTCTCCTTCAGATTTCTCTTCTATGTTCCATTCAGGTCTCGGTGTTTAAAAATAACAGTGTGTTCCAGTGATGCCTTATAGTTCCTTATATTGTTATATGTATTCTATCACATAAAACTGCCTGTTGCTTCTTTGGTTCACTCATTGTCATGACTTAGTGCAATCTTAGTCAGTTGTGACTACAGGAGTTATGTGTCTCTTTTCTGTTCTTGTCTGGGACATTGCATGATTTCATACTCTAGTCAGGCCACAAGACCCTGCTGTCCCTAGCCACCTGACTCCCACTATGCCCTAAACAGCATGGGTTCATGTTGTTAACAAAGATGTCCTATCTAAGTGATGATGTAGATTATCTTGGAAGTGGGTTTTAGTAATCTTCCATCAAGGATTGTTGTAGAAGATGCTTCCATCACTTTGTTTCTGGCATGCCTTGTCATTAGGTCAAATCCATGACTGTGACTCTGTTCTCAAAGATGAGTTTCTTGGGAGTCCAAAAGTCTCGTATCTGCTCACCTCCAACTCCATTCTGGAGCAGTGATCCTTCTGTCCAAAGCTGTGCGATTCCCATTGTGCCCTAGACACCATGGGCTTTTCTTCTACTATACATATTTCAACATGTATTAAAATGCTTATATGATTGTAATTAATACATTGAGTGTTAGTCCCAAAATTTGACATTTTTTGGTGTGATCTCCTGAAGCTACGAAATTTCTGCAAAGCCAAGGACACTGTCAATAGTACAAAATGACAGCCTACAGAATTTTAAAAGTATTTCACAAACCTTACTAGTGATAGAGGACTGATCTCTAAGATATACAAAAAGCTCAAGAATCTAGAGCCCTAAAACTTGAATAACCAAATCAAAATTGTGTTACAGATCTACAAAGGGAATTCTCAGCAAAAGAATTATAGATGGCTGAAAGGCACTTGAAAAAAGTGCTCATCATCTTTAGCCATCAGTGAAATGAAAATCAAAACAACTTTCAGATACTTAACACCTGTTACATTGGCTAAGATAAAATTCACTGATTACAGCCTGTGTTGGAGAGGATGTGAAACAAGGGGAACACTCCTCCATTGTTGGTGGGAGTTTAAGCTTATTCTGCCACTTTGCAATGCAATTTGGCAGTTTCTCAGAAAATTGAGAATCAATCTCCGCAAGGACCCAGCAATACCACTTCTAGGAGGATACCCTAAAGAGGCACAGTCAAACTCCAAAGGTATTTGCTCAAATATATTCATAGCAGTATTATCTGTAACAGCTAGAACCTGGAAACAACCTGTATGTCTCTCAACTGAAGAATGGATTAAGAAACTATGATACATATACACAATGGAATACTACTCAGCAGTAAGAAAAAATGATATCCTAAAATTTGCAGGCAAATGGATGGATTTGGAAAATATCCTCCTGAGTAGGTATCACAAACTAAGAAATAGAAGCAGGGGATGTACTCACTCATTAGTTGTCTTTAAACAAAATAAAAAGAAAGAATCCAAGCATTCCCAAGCAGCAAACCACAAGAACTAAACACCTGGGATCAGAAACACCTTGGATTGACACTTCAGATCCCACTACACTTATAGGAACACCTGATTCACTCTTGAGGGAAGGGGGACAAAACTGGTTTTGCCAGGAGTGGAAACTGAACTAAGCATTATTGGATCCATGGGAACATGGGACGGTCTGCAGCCTGCCCAGGGAGGGTTGGGGATTTGTGGAGAAGAAAAAATACCCTGATGTTGCTGGAGGGGAAGGGAGCTTGATTGGGGCTATAGAGGGATAGAGAAAATATCCAGAGGAAAAGCTAAACAGAAAGTAATTTTATGTGTAGAAAATTATTAGCATTATCGCCCTTGATAAGTCAGCCTTATACATTTTATTTTCTTTATATTTATTGTTAACTTATCAGCATTTTAAATTCATTTTAGTCTTTTTCTTGAAAAATACAAAATAAAAAAAGAACTTATGCCAGCTGCTATTTGGTCAACTCAAAACATAGGAGTAAAACAGAACGCTTCAAAATAAACATGATTTAAAATGTTGAGTTAAGCTCCTTAAATGGAATAATATTATTAGTATCATAATTTTCTTGATGATGTAGATTACACATCCCTGTCATTTCCATCTTTTGTTATATATCTTAACTTATGCACATAAACTAAGTGAATGACACTTTCTCTAATGGATATAAAAATTGTTAAACTGAGAAGCACTATTTGTGGTCTCAGGTATTGTATGTTATTCTCAAATACTGACTGTTATTTGATCTAAATAAACTATTATTAGTATGCCTCATTACTCAAGCTTAAATCCCTACTATACAAGTAAATTTAAATCCTTGGAAAAACATTTGGTGTGCACACTGGCAAATATAGATTAGAAAAATGCCATAAACCGCTTCATTATTATTCTTCCCAATGAATTAGTTCTCTTTGGCACACAATTAATCAACTTTTATTAAATGACTAATCTGGAATTTGGGGTTTATAATCCTATTCCATAAGAAGTGCTGTTACTTGGTGAAGGACTCTTGCTAATTTGTATCCCTAGGTGTTTGACAGCACTGCTAGGAAATGAGCAGTTAAGGCCATTTTTTTTTTCTAGCTGTCCCGGGCATAACTTATTATGTCAACACTGAATTGTCAGGGAAAACTATATTTTCAGCTATAATTGGCTTTCTTTGCAACTTATTTTTTATTTCTAACAAGTACATCACATCACACTAATCACTATGGAAACTTAGACTTTCTGCATATCAGAGTTCTACAGAAATTGTCAAGGTTTGATTTTCTAACTGCAGAACAAATTAGTTGTTTATTCCTAATTGAATAATGCTGCTAATTTATGTATGTTTTGTATATTAATCAAAATCTGTTAACTGCTCAAATATATTTAAATATCAGGCCCTCAACTTCAGATAAATCTTCAAATGCATAAAAAAATGCAACTTGATTCATCTTGTGTGAACATCCATAGTAATCCAATAGATGATATCATATTTGTTCTTTATTTGTTTCTGAATCCTAGTATGTTTATCCTGCTTTACAACCTTTTTTATAGATATTTTAAAGCAGATGTAAAAAAAATATACATAGTTTTAATTAATGGTCATTACAGAATTCATAGCTCCTCCATACATAGCTTGCCACCAAAAGAAACCAGTTATCTCATGACAGTAATGATTAGCATGGCACTAGAGGACATCATGTCTCCAAGCAACTGAAAGTAGTCTATTGTTAAGAGTGCTGACATTCTACTTATGATTGTTAACAATAATAAAGAAAGAAATTTTGTGGGCAAAAATTGTCCAAGCAAAAGAAACATTGACCAGGTCTCAATTCTGGCATCTGTGATTGAAATTTCAATAATTCAAGAGGTTTTTTTCCAGAATTAGATTGCAGAATCACATAAATCCTTGAGCTCTAAGTTACATCAATCTCTCTGTTTGCCCTAGAATCACACCATAATTTAAACCTTTGATCATATCAACTATCAACAAACATACAATGGTGTTCTGTTGTAATTACCACTGTTATTTACCTGAGAAATCTATTGGTTTGAATTGTTCTGTAGTAATAATATTTTCTATGGGTTTTGTAGTGTGGTGTGACATTTCACCAAAGTCCATGCAAAGTGTAGCAGAATACATCTCCTAGAGCAGAGTACACCTGTTGTAGCAGGAAATTTGAATCTATGCAAAAGATAACCATGCTGGAGTGCTGAGCTGGGTGGAGTTGGTCGACTGGGGTGAAACGACAAAAGAGCGGGTTACTGAATGTGTGGTGTGGGTAGGAAGTACTGTCCAGCTGGGACTGATCTCACTCTGCGGCACAGATTGTTCCACAGATCATTTGTGCTTTCCACGGATCACTCCTACTCTGAGAGGTTAGGATTGCTTGGCTCTCCAAGGTTGGGACTGCTCCTGCTCCCTGTGGCACAGATTGTTCATGCTCTCCATGAATTGTTCCTGCTCTCCACGGTCCTGATCTCGGCTTCTCCGTCCTTCTCCTACCTTTTCTCCTCCTCCCCTGGAACAGTCCCTGTTATGTAAGTAATGTTTAAATGAAATAAAATCTTAGTTAGCATATATTTCTTGGTGGGTTAGTTCCACAATAATTGGCAGCCCAACATGGTGCTGACTCCACCAAACCTGGCTGGTTTCCTCAGCCTCAAAGCAAGCAGCTATTTTGGTTTCAGAAATTGCTCCCAGCCACATGCTGATCTGCGCTGGGAACAAAGGCTGCACAAGGAATATTTACAGGCACCATTACTACTGCTACTGATTGCAATTGCAACATCTGCTGGCCGTAAGTCCTCATTACATATGAGTAAGGTAATTTTTTTCTTTTTTTCTTTTCTTTCAAAATGTCTGACGAAATAAATGTTCAGAATTTTACCCATTTTTTCACAATGGAGATAGAGGATTATTTTTGGGATTATGCATTTGGAGGCTATCTCAACCCAGGAGCTGTTTTGCTTTTTTGTGTGATAATATACTTTATATCTAGATATTTTAAAGGATCCCAGCATAGGGATGAACACTTTCCACATAGGGGGTATGAGGCTAAGATGTGTGACATGGATGAACATATTAAGATAATTAAGAAGCTCATTGCCTCCATAGAGGAGAGGTCTAAATTTATTAGACAGGAAAATAGAGCTTATATTGATGAAAAATTTAGGAAACTGGATCAGAAAGTACTAGAACGTGTAGATGTGGGGAATAAGAGAATTTTCCACTCTATAAAATTGTTGGAGAGGTCATTTATAGAGGACTTTAAAACACTGGAAAAGACCATTACTACTAGATTACAAGATCATGAGGGTCAACGAATTTTGAGGCAACATCTGCTCAAGACAATAGGGAAAGTGCCCCACCTAGAGTGGTTACAATGAGGGGACTACCCCCTACTACTCCAACTCTATTCCCAGCTATGGCAGAGACCAAAAAATTACAATCAAATGGAAGGGCTTCAGACAACGTGGAATATACTCATGAACCTATCCACATGAAGGATCTAAAAACAATAAAGGAAGCCATAGTGACATATGGCATACAATCGTCTTTTGTGAAGCAATACATAAATTCATGGTAAGCGCATTATTGGGTAATTCCTGATGACTGGAAGAATTTGGCAACCACAGTGTTGAATGATAGTCAAAGCTTGCAGTGGAGGAATTGGTTTAGGGAAGAGGCTAAAGCCTTGGAATCTCAAGATCAAACGGGGAATGTTACCATCTCCAAAAACCAAATCCTTGGGGAAGGCCAGTTTGCTGATGTATCAATTCAGGCTACTTATGAGGACCATGATCTGTTGCTGTGCTGCACTGCTGCCTTTAATGCTTGTAAAGGGTTTTAGACCCAGGAAAGAATTGAGTCATATACTCAGATTAAACAAGGCCCGAAGGAGTTTTATACAGACTATTTACAGAGGTTGACTCAGGCTGTAAATAGAGCAGTGTCAGATTCAGAAGTTCAGAAACAATTGATACTCTCTTTGGCCTTTGATAATGCTAATATGACATGTAAGAAATTGATCATGAAATTAAAGATCAAAGGTGCACCCATAGAAGAGTGGATTTAACTTGCAATTAATGTTGAATATCTACACTCTGATGAAGAGAATTGGGTAGGACAAGCCATTGCTAATGTTAAGGTGAGAAAACATTATTTGTTTCCATTGTGGTTAGCCAGGTCATATAAAGAGGAAGTGTAGGCAAGCCATATATGGGAATTATCCCAATCCCAGGAGTGACTTAAATAGAAGGCCACTACCTCCTGGACTATGTAGGAGATGTAACAATGGCAGACATTGGACAAATGAATCTATATCTGTAAGAGACATAGATGGCAAGCTTTTAACATTGGGAAACATAACTTGGGGCTTCCCCCAGGAAGCCCCCAAGAGTCAGACCTCCAAGCCAAAAAAGGTTCAGTCATATCCAGTCACAGTGTTTAGTTTACAGGACCCCACAGAGATACTGTCGCCCACAGGCCAGTATGAAGCAACTTAATGAAAGACTACGTCCCTTTCCTGATAATTTGGTCATCCAAGGGAGGGTTATGGTCAATTATCATTTTGATAGGATGGTTATAAGTTAATCTTGAGTAGAGGATAGAATGATATTATAGATGTAGGAATTTCAAAAAAAGAGAGAGAAAGAAGGAAAATGGAATAGATAGATCATTATACTTGCAAACAACTATTAAACAAAGCATGTATGAAAAATGAATTGCCATGGTACAAACATTTGTATATTGATACAAATAGAAAATCAATCTATATGTTTGATTGAGATAATATGTATATTGCTACAAAGTTGAATGTATAATTGCCTTAATTTACACATGTCTACCTGTTTAACATATTTTGCACATTGATGTGTAATAAGTACATTGCCATTTCCATAATTCAATTTCTACCTCTAATTATTTATGCTAGTCATAACATTTACACAAGTTGTTTTATATAACTCTGTTTATGCATTTTGTATAATAATATATAGTTAGGATATTGTTGCCTTTGATACGAAATGTGTATTTTGATCAATATTCATAAGATTGTTGTACTTGAAATTAGTGTGGAGGAGCTGTACACTCATGTTGGAATGCCTATTTTTACAATGTTAGCTTTACTTTCTTGGTTGATTGGGACTGCAGATTATGGTTACTCAGATTTGCCACCTAATATTCAGGGTACTCATGCTTTTCAGAAACATGTTAGAATATACCAGATACATAGGCATCTTCAACCACTTCATAGACCAAGAGAATATGGCATTCAAGATTTTGTTATCTCAAATTTGGCCTTGAGAGACATGACAACTCCTGACATCACGATTCCTTTCTCAAGGTGGTGTTGAGCATCATGGGCATCTTGCAAAGAGATTGTCATATTTGGTGAACAATGGCCTGAAGGGCAAAGAATGGCACTTGCTCTGACTGCCATCAGCGTGCTCACTATCCAAAATGGATGAACAGGATGAAGGATAGAGACTGCCAAAGCCTGCCTAGACATGATAAGATGGTCCTACCAAAAATACTCTGCTTCTATGAAGACTTGTTAGGTATCATAGGCCCATACCCACAAGGATTGATGGTCCCATTGTACAGAGAAGTGGAGGTTGACTGTCCAGGTAGTTAACTGTTGTTGTCTTCTAAATTTTGGAAGTTACTTCAACATGCTTCCAACTTCAGGTATTTATTTTCCTTCTCAGGTCTTGATGGTGTTGAATACTGGATAGTTGAGATTGTTATTACTTCACATCTCAGCAGGGACACTCAGGTGTTAGAACTTTATTGTTCTAGATAAACAGCATTGAAGCAATCCCTCTGTGCAGTCCCTGTGCATTTCCTAGTATCAACATTTTAGACAATAAATTTGCACCTTGTATTTGTTGTTTGTTACTGGTATTTTGTCCTCACTTATGTTAGTACCTTTCTCTTCCACAGAAACTACCTTATGATGATCCTATAGTATGTAGTTTTATGTTTAGTTTAGAACACTCTTATTTAGACAGAAAGGGGAGATGTAGTGGGAAATCTGAAGCTACACCAAAAAAAAAGTGCTCCAGATTGCTGATCTGGTTGGAGTCGGTCAACTGGTGGGAAACAACAAAAGAGAACCGCACCAGAAGATGGAAGTGGGCACGTGTCGCTGGATGAGTGGCGTGAGGTAGGAAGGACCATCCAGCTGGGACTGCTCTCACTCTGCTGAGCAGATCGTTCCACAGATTGTTAGTGCTTTCCACATATCACTCCTGCTCTGTGCAGTTAGGATTGCTCCGGCTCTCCATGGTTGGGACTGATGCTGCTTGCTGTGGCAAGGATCATTCATGCTCTCTACGGTCCTGCTCTCTGCTTCTCCATCCTTCTCCTATCTTTTCTCTTTCTCCCCTGGAACAATCCCTGTTATGTAAGTAATTTTTAAATTAAAATAAACTTAGTTATCATATATTTCTTGGTGGGTTAGTACCATGATAACCTGTGACAATTTTATTGAGGATTCCCCTGTTTGCCTGGGAAAAACTTAATCTAGAAAAAGGAGAATTTCTGTAAAGTGTTATGCTGCAATAGCATGTTGGAAATGTAGTAAATGTTCTGTATGATGTAAATAAAGTAACTGATTTGGTGTCTGTAGAGCACCACAGAAGTAGTTGGAGTATCAAAGGAAGAGACAAGCAGAAGGTGGTTGGAGTTAGTCAGTCTTCATCTGAACCCCAAAGGAGGAATATGTAAAAGGTACTGGTGAGCCATGTGCCATGTACCACATGGTGGCAAGATTAAAAGAAATGGGTTGATTCAAGATGAAAGCTAGCTAGTAATGTGCATAAGACTTAGGCCAAACAGTATGAAGTAATATAAGCCTCTGATTCATTTCTTTGGGGAGTAAAGCTGCAGCATTGAACAGGTTCTAAACCTCTGCCATGGAATAGGTAACAAAACCTCTGGGCCAAAACAGCCCCAGGAAACATCCTAAAACATATAGAGTCCATGTCAGTCAAACACCTGCATAAAGCCTGAGAAAGTTTAAAAAGCTTAAAGATTGTTCTAGATCACTGAATCAGAAAAAAGTGGCTTTCTGAATTGTGTATTTGAATTGATTTATGGTACAGTGACAATGTAATGTTCAGGCAGGAATTTAAAAATTGCATGTTCTTGGCACACAGCTTAAACTCATATGTTTCACTAAAGACTTGGCCCAGGCGTGATTGATTTAAGGTTTTTGCTTATACTGAACAGAAAGTAAACAGTTAAAAACAGTTTTTCTGGTAGCAGAATTTCCTGAGTTTACTCTCTTTGCTGGAAGCAACAGAGATGCCTGGGCTCCTCTGCCATGTTGAAATGCCTGCCAAAAGGGGCAGAGTCAGCAATTAAAGTGATACTGACATTTTAAAAGCTTTTTTGCGTTACAAAATGATTAAGAATTCTCAGCAGAACATATTTAGATGCACAGAACAGAGTACAATGCATATAAAATATGCATAGGCTTGAGAGAGAGAGACAGAGAAAGAGAGAAAAAAAGTATGTATAGAAAGCCCTTTAAGAAAGAGAAATAGGAAATAAAGATAAAAAGCCAGAAAAGATAGTAGATAAACAGAGAATCTGGATTTTGGTTACTGTGTTTTCTTTTAATTTTTTTAACTTTTAATAAGCTAATTGCAGACAGACAATGGATTGCTAAGGATGCTAAGTTAAACAAATACATGTATTTTAAAGATATCTTGATTTTGAAATCTGTTTACTAGAATATATTACTTAGGAAAAGATTTTCTGCTTCTGTCTCCACAGAAGATAAAGACCTGTGGATTGGTTCTATGCAAATGTGGTTTCATATGCCAAAACCACCTGAACATTCTCAGCTTCCAAGATAGCCAGATGAGATGTTCCAGCTTCAAAACCCTATGAGAACAATGTTTTTTGACAGCAGGAAGCAGTAAAAGAAAGAAAGCTATGTAAAATTACCCCAAAATATTCCTCATTAATGTTTGTTTTCATTATAAATGGTTACTGGTCATAGTCAATCTTTAAAAAAATGGGTTGATGATGATATGATATAGGAATGATTAGAAATGGTAAGTGGATTGTGATTTATTGATATAAACTTCAAGGTCAAATTTGTTATGCTGTATGTATTTTTCTACTCTTGATTAATTTATGATGCTGATGTAACTCATTTAAAATCATAATGTGTAATTGAGAAATGCAGATTAATAGTCATCTATGATAACAAAACTTATAATCATGTTAGTTAGGTTTTTGTAGGTATACAAAGATATATTTGAATTAGATAGGTAGTCTTCAAATACTTCAAAGACATGCAGAATATGGCATTTAAAATATTTTAAGAAATTAGACTTTTCTGGACAGTGAGACAGGTCTGTTCCTGGCAGCACCAATGTATTTCAGGAAAATGATGGGCATTGATAAACGTCATGTGGAATTTACTTTGTGGCAATAGTTAGCCACTGGACAAGAAACTGTTCTGGTATTGACTGCTTGATAGTATGCTTTATAAACTGAACATGCAGGTTCTATAGGAAAGTGACCTCTGAAAGTTGGCAGAACAAGCTGAGATGGTCCTTCAGGTTCCTGCTTTGCAAAAATAAAACATTGCCAGACATTCTTCAGGACATAAGGAGAAGCAACTGATGGACTGTGTCAGATTTCCTGCATCACTGAAAGGTATGCCAGAGACTTTGGGCCATATAGGCTGAAGATGAATGCCCCAATGTTATAAAGGAACTTTGGATGACTGTCCAGGCAGACAGGTATCATCTCTGTCATTTTGTAGACTTTGGAAGTTGCTTGCACTTCCTTTTATTTGCATAATATTATTTCCTTCTGTGTTCTTTGATGTGGTTGAAGGTTTAATAATTATACAGATAGTTCTTTTTAGTTTAGAAGGTATATTAGATATTAAACTTTAGGCTTAAAATGTTAAGGTAGATAATGGAATATTTTGTTTAATTTGTGAATACAAATAGAGTGGATATTGTGACTGTAATTCCTGCATGAGAGCTGTTCTGTTGTAATTTTGCTACATGAAAATTGAAACCTTCTTTTTGATTAGACAGAAAAGAGAAAATATTGTGGAATGCTCTGTATGATGTAAATAAATTAACAGATTTGGAATCTGGAGAGCACTGTATCAGAGCAAGAGACAAGCAGAAGGAAGGTGAAGTTAGTCAGTCTCCTCCAAACCCTGATTAGGAACATGTAAAAGGTATAGGTGAGCCTCATGCTGAGGGCCACATGGTGGGAAGATTAATAGAAAAGAGTTGTTTTAAGATGAATGAGCTAGCTAATAATGTGCTTAAGACATAGGCCAAAAAGTATGTAGTAACATAAGAGTCTAATTCATTTCTTTGGGGAACAAAAGCCGCTGTGCAGACCAGGTTCAAAATCTCCTCCATGAACAAGAATATAAAACCTCTGGGACAAAAGGGCCCAGGAAACCTCCTACAACACATTATATTAAAAAAGGCATCTCTTGTGCCAATACATTCTAGGCTACTTCCAAATTCCTTTTATATCAAGTTAAGTGTATCTGGATATATGTTGAAGTCTTATTTTATGTATGGGGGTAGAAATGTCTTAATTACTGTTGGTCTTAAAATGAGTGTCATGTCAGGGTAGGAGGTACCATTAAAAGCTCTTTTTTTTGGAATATTGATTTTGTTATCATGGACTTTTTTTTGTTTTTCAATATGAAGCCAAGTGTTGTTATTTTGGAAACATGTAATGTATTGATATAAATTTTATTGAATCTGAATTTTTTTGTGGAAAGAATGCCATGATAATTATATGAGACCTACTAAAGTATTAGATTTATAAATCTTTTCATTTTCTGATACTTTTATTTTTGAAAACTAACAGTTTTGTCTATCATGTCTTGGAGTTGTCGAATTAGATATCTGAAAGTAATCTTTTCCTAATTTTGATAGAAAAAAGTCCAATGACTTTCTGATTACTTTATCTGACCATTTGTTAATTATGGATAAATGAATGAGTTAGATGTTATAAATCTTATAATGTGCTTTACTACTACAATGTTATCAACAGTACAGAATCCACTATAGAATTTTGGGAGTTACTTACTTAAGAAATGAGTGTTAGACCTCTAGAATGGGAATGACAGTTACCATGACAATTTTAAAGTCAGGCTATACCTGGAACTACCAAGACCTGACAGCTGTAGTTGCAATGGAACTTCAAAACTCTTGGGTGAAATGTATACTATTTGGAAAGTATAGCTATACCTGGAAAGGTTGGGACAGCTCTGAAGGCTGGAGCTACAATAAATCATCTCAGGTGTGGTGGAAATGTTATCCTGAGAGATTAGAAAATTAGACAATATATGAAGCAAGGGTGTCATGAGGCATAGTCTCATTTGAGTGTATTGCAATTATGCATTTCTCCTGGAAAGCTGCTAGATACAAGCTTTGTTTCCTCCCACCAGATCTCTTCTTCTTCTTTAGATTCAAGATGTTACTTTTTGGCTCAATCTTCTAAAGCAAAATTGCTGCACAAATATACTAGTGAACTCTCACTCTGGCAATTTGTTAGCTATTCTGCTCTGCCTTTCTCAATACCCTAAAGGATGTTTAAATAATGTTTTTTTTTCTCCTTATATACCTTGCTCAGACCTGATTAAAAGGACATCTCAAAAAGGATCTTTTGCTCAAAAAAAAAAAAAAAAAAAAAAAAAAAAAAAAAAAAAAAAAAAAACAAAAAAAAACAAAAAACAAAGGGAATTGTTTCAGCATGTGAAGATTTTAGAAGAAAAAAATGGTGTGAAGAAAGACTGAAAAGAATTACCTACAACTGACTTGGCAGATACTTTAACTTAGGGCTTTTAAGCTTAATGTTTCTCTAAAGAAACTCAAATTTGCTTAGTTATTCCTGCTCTAGCATTGACAAATTTTTATAGATCTGGTAAAATGTTGGCTTTATCTCTTATTATTGTTATTAGTATAACTATTATAAAGAAAAAAGAACTCACACTTTCATTCCATGTAAACCCTTTTATAAGGTCCTTTCTGCCTCCCACCACATGATATCATTCTCTTTTCTCCACAACTTCCCCCTCTACCACACCCCAGCATGCAGAATGCAGTCCACTGGTCCCACTATCCCAATATTAATTAATTCAGCCTCCACTCCTGGCAGATCCAGTTTTCTCCCCCCAACCTCAAGACTGAGTCAGGTGTAACATTAGACTGTAGACTCCCATCCTAAAGCCAGGGCATATTTCTCACTGGTTATAATTTAACTAGGTTCTGAATCAATGCATGTTTCTTCATTTTGGGGTTTAAGTTTTAAATTGTTCCTTTTACTAGTTCCTGTCTCTGACCCAAGCTCTGCTTTTACACAGGCTTTCTAAGCTATAGAACTCAAATTCTATAGCCAGGGGGTTTTATTTTACTGTCTTTGACTGTAAGAGTCAATTGTATTTCTTTGATACTGGTTTCAGTGTCACTGCATATTTTTCATGTGATTCTTGGTAAAGGAAGAAAGTGATTGCTTTACTTTTCAGGTCAAAGATACAGGCTCAGCAAGGTTTTCTTTGGCTATTTTTACTTATATACATTCTTAGATCATTTGCAAATATTAAAATTTTGAGTACTTTTTTCAATTTATATTTTGTTGTCTTACAAACTTTGTTAAAAATAATGAGAAATAAATGGAATAGACATGGGGTGCATTAAAAGCCTTCTTTTGAATCTGCATTTAGTAGAATTTCCGTTTGATATTTTCTCCATATAATTTGATTTTGTCTATTGTCTTCGACAAAATTGCTATAGTGTTTTTAGAAATAATGTAAATTACTGACCTCTCAGAGGTTTATCATGAATGTATAATGGTTTTTTAAAGTGTTCAAAAACTTCTAATAAAATAATTATTTGTTTTTTTCGTTTTCAGTTTTTTTATAGTGGATTACACTGGCAGTTTTTCATATGTTGAATAATTCATGCATCTATGGGATGAAGTCTCTTTAATCATAGTGGATGATTTTTTCTTATCTTCTGGGTTAAGTTTTGAAGTGTTTTATAAGTTATTTTTGGTGCAGTTGATGTTGATGAGATAAAAAAATACATTTGATTATGTATATTATTGTGTTATCTTTTAATTTTTAACTAATATTGAACTAACTGCAGTAAGACAATTATGTAGAAATGCTGCTAAAATAATCCAACACATATTTTTAAAGAATATTGACATTGAAATTTAGGCTCAAGAATATGTTGCTAGAAAAAGGTTGTATTTTGATTCTTATTAAGATGAGTACAAAAACATTACATGCAGGATATGTCTTGATCAAGAAAGGTCTTCAGAAAAATCTGAGTAAAAGAGAGTGCTCAGATATCTCAGTATCCACATCACCTTTAAGAATGCAATAAAATGATCATTGAATTTGAATGAATTCAATGTCATTCATTGAATGCACTAAAATGATCAATCATCAATGTTCCCTTAAACATTATATTTACTCCCATTAAGCAGAAAGAAGACTACAGAACTCTATTCACATTAACTAAAATAGATTATGAATGTTTATCTTTATTTAGAGGTTTTGGTTTTTATCATTGTCAGTCTCTGTCTAACATAAAGAAAGGTATTGATATGAAAAACAAATGTGTAGATTATTATATATACATTTAATAAGCAACTACTTCTTTTAAATACTTTACATTAATATACACTTTAACTTATTGACACAAATTTAAGTGTAATTTTGATATACTGTAAATATATATCTACTCTTGTTTAAGGTTTGTATAACTCATAAACTTATAGTTAAAATGCAAAGTAATAATTACTTGTGATAATAACTGATGTTACAATTTAGATGTATAAAAATATATTTCAATTGTATGTTATCATTAACATTTAAAATAACTGCAGAATATGACATTAAAATATTTTAAAAACAGTATTTTAGGACAGTGAGTGGTGTATTCTTCTAGCAGAAAAATCTACTTCAAGGCATGGAGCTTACTTTCTTTTTGGCAAGTATTTGCCCCTTGGCAATATTTTATTTGGCTTCACTGCCTGACAACATGATGCACTAACTGGATGTCTATGAACCATAAATGTAATCAATAAAACTTGGAAGATTAAGCTGAAATTCTTTTTCAAATACCTGCTTCACAGATATAACTGCCTTATCTTCTACATGAAATATAGAAAATTGCCTTAGAAATCATGCTGAAATACACAAATCAGAAATTACACTTAATATATTCTAAGTACATAGGCTGAGAATGGATACTCCAATGTTAAAAAAAAAATGGGTTATTATCCAGTCAACAAGATGTGTTTGTCATTTTTAGAATTTGGAAGTTGCATATTATACACTTTGTATTTACTAATGTAATTTTATATATTTCTGCGTGTTGAATTTGATAGAGTTTAAGAATGAATAGTAGGAACTATACTTTTTATTAGTAATAAAAATATAAATTAAACATACAAGTATAGACTTAAAAAATAAGATGATACAATGGTTTCTTTAATTTTGATAAATGAAAATAGACTAGATACAAAATTTTAATTAATGCTTTACAGCTGATGTTTTTTATTTAATTATGCTGGATTAAGATAAAAAACTTATTTTTGAATGGAAAGAAACTGTGATGGAATTGCCTATTTGCATGTTGTGATTTACATTTACTAACTAATGTTTTGGATTTGTTATTGTTTTTTGGATTTTAGTATTACAGGGCAGTACAGAAGTAGACATAATTCCAAGTAGATTCAAAGTGAAAAAATGATCAAGTCTGAAAGATCCTATCAGGTACTGCTCAAAAAAACAAAATATAGAATTACAGGTTAGGTATAAGACAACAGATAATGTACAGGTGAATAATGGCTGTTAGTGAAATATGAAAAATGGTTTAAAAGAGATAACTAGAATCTAGCCTGAGCAATAAGTTGAAGAGTTTGTTATTGACATAAGCTTTTTTGTCATTACTTAGGGCTAAATATCTGTGGATACTTCTGGTCTGAAACTTGGGTTAAATGCCCAGAATCTGCTGGTTACAAATAGTTTCATGCTTATGATTTATATTGTCTTTATAGTTATTGTTAACTTATCAGCATTTCAAATTAAATTTACTGTTTTTCTTGATAAACACAAAATAAGAAAAAATAATAAACAGCAAATAGTTTTCTTAGGCATATGTAAATAAGCAATGAATATATGCATACAATAATAACTAAAATCAAAATTATAAAAAAATTCCACAGAAAGATATAAGTTTTGGAAGTCATAATGGGAAAAAATAATATTGAATATATGCATGCAATAATAACAAAAGAGCAAAATTCTAAAAAAAATTTCCACAAAAATTATAAATTTTGGAAGCCATAATGGGAGACAAAAATGCTGCAATTAAGTAGTAGAAATATGTTACATTGTAAATAAATTCCCAGGCTCCTGGTTTAATAAAAATGTTGATTCTCCTCAGGGCAGACTGGAAGCTAGGGTGTAGCTGCCAGACTTAGAAAACATTGGGAATAGAAGAAAACGACAGATGTGTAAAAGGAAGTTAGAGAGACACCTTGGAGACACCACAATTATATACCAGCAGTTGCAGAGTAAGGAAGTTAAAATGCTGCTCTGAGAAAAGATACCATGCCACATGGCTGGACTTGATAATATTCATGGGTCAGTTTATGTGTGAAGAGTTTCTTCAGTTCTTTATGTACTTTAGAAATTAATCACCTGTTACTTGTAGATACCACTTTTAGGCATATATCCTAAAGATACACATGCACTCCCCAAAAGAATTATCCCAGCAATGTCATAGCAGCATTATTTATAATAACAAGAAACTAAAAACAACCTAGATGTCAATCAATTGGATAATAGATTAATCAACAATGGTTCTTCTACTCAATTAAAAATGAGAATGAAGTAGGCTTCATCCCTGAAATTCAGGGCTGGTTTACCATGTGAAAAATTATAAACATGAACCTTCATATAAACAAACTAAAGGAACAAAAACACATGATCATATCCTTAGATTCTGAAAAAGCCTTTGACAAAATCCAACACTCCTTTATGATTAAAGCCCTGGAGAAATCAGGAAGACAGGGAAAATACCTAAATATAACAAAGACAATTTACTAGAAGTTGAAAGCCAGTATCAAAATTAATAGAGAAAAATTCAAAGCAACCCCACTAAAAACAGGAAATAGACAAGGATGTCCTCTCATCACTTATCTATTCAATATGGCTCTCAAAGTTTTACCTAAAGCAATAAGGGAATGAAAAGAGGTTAAGGGGACACAAATTGGAAAAGAAGAATTGAAACTATCTCTATTTGCAGATGATATGATTGTATACATAAGTAACCCACAAAATTCTTCCAAAGAACTGCTACAGCTGATAAACACCTTCAGCAATGTAGCAGGATACAAGATAAACTCAAAGAAATCAGTAGCCCTTCTATACGCAAAAGATAGAAGAGCTGAAAAAGAAATAAGGGAAACATTACCCTTCATTTTAGCTGCAAATAGTATTAAATACCTTGGAGTAACTATAACCAAAGAAGTAACAGATCTATTTGACAAAAATTTTAAATCACTGAAGAAAGAAATTGAAGAGCATATCAGAAAATGGAAAGCTCTCCCATGTCCTGGATAGGTAGGATCAACATAATAAAAATGGCAATTCTACCAAAGACAATCTACAGATTCGTAGCACAGCCCAACAAAAGCTCAACACTATATTTTTTTGGACCTTGAAAGAACAATATTCAATATCTTTTGCAATAACAGGAAAGCCAGTATTGTCAAAATAATTTTACTCAACAAAAGAACCTCAGGAGGTATCACTATCTCTCACGTCAAGTTATAATATAGAGCAACAATAACAGTAAAACAGGCTCGTACTGGCATAAAAACAGACCCGTGAATCAGTGGAATGGAATTGAGGATCCAGACATTAACCAAAAACCTATAAACACCTGATCTTTGACAAAGAGGCCCCAAATATTAAATGGAAAAAAGATAGTATGTTTACCAAATGCTGTTTGCATAGCTTTTTGGAAGTGTATAGAAAAATGTAAATAGATCCAACCTGTCACCCTGCATAAAACTCAAATCCAAGTGGATCATATACCTCAACATAAACCTTGCCACTTTAAACTTGATAGAAAAGAAAGTGGGAAATCCACTTCTACGAATTGGCACAGGTGACCACCCCCTAAATATAACAACAGTGGCACAAACACATTGACCAACAATAAATAAGTGGGATCTCCTGAAGCTTGGAAGCTTCTGTAAAGCCAAAGACACTATCAATAGGAAAAAACGACAGCCTACAGAATGGGAAAAGTTTTCCACCAACCCTACAAGTGAAGGAGGACTGATCTCTAAAATAAATAAAGAATCAAAAATCTAGAGCCCAAAAACTTGAATAACCCAATCAAAAAATGGGGTTCAGATCTAAAAAGTGATTCTCAGCAGAAGAATAACGAAGGCTGAAAGGCACCTGAAAAACTGCTCATCATCTTTAGCCATCAGGTAAATGCAAATCAAAGCAACTTTAAGATACCACCTGACACCTGTTAGATTGGCTAAGATAAAAGACACTGAGGACAGCCTATGCTGGAGAGGATACAATGCAAGGAGAACCCTCCTCCATGGTTGGTGGTAGTGTAAGCTTTTTCAGCCACTTTGGAAGGCTTCTCAGAAAACTGAGAATCAATCTCCACAAAGATCCAGCAATACCACTTCTGGGTGTTTAGTCTAAAGATGCACAGTCATTCTCCAAAGGTATTAGCTCAATTATGTTCATAGCAGCATTACTTGTAACAGCAAGAACCTACAAACAACCTAGATGTCTCTCAAATGAAGAATGGATTAACAAACTATGGTACAGCTACTCAATGGAGTGCTACTCTGCAGGAAAAAAAAAATGATATCCTAAAATTTGCAGGCAAATGGATGGACTTGCAGAATATCCTCCTGTGTGTGGAATCACAAACTCAGATAGATAAGCAGGAGTTGTACTCACACATTCTAGTTTTCTCAACATACAAACAAACAAAAAAAAGAGCAAAGCCTGCCTACGCTACAAACCACAAACCCTGAAAAGTTTGGGATCAGAAACATCTTGGAGTGACGCATTGAATCTCACTCCCCCTAAAGCAACACCTGACTCAGTTTTGAGGATGTGAACATAAAAGTGCAATAAATATTTAAAATAAAAATCCCCATTCTTTGTCAGGTTCATATTTTAAAAAGAGAGTAGGGCATTTTTATTTAGATAATGCCCGATGGAATGTGATTCTTTAGGCTTAAGAATAATTTTGGTGACATTTTATATTTACTTCATGCTTAATCAAAACAATGATATTTAACACAATTATGATTTTAAACTGTCAAAGTGCTTATCACACAGTAAATACTTTGTTGTCTAAGTGCTAGGCAGAGTAAAAACTATCCTTACAAAGAGTCTGGTAAATACAATTACAAAGCTTATGTGATTTTTGACATATATTCAAACATGTTGAAAAAGAGTTTTGACATAAAAGAAAAAAGACACTAACTGAATGCCTTATTGCTCAGTTAGAAAAGTGATAATAAAATGAGAACAATGATTACTGACTAGCACAGAATGAGAATGGTAATAATGAGTGGAAAGGAAAGTGCTGACCAAGTTGGTACATAGATGAGTTCTTAGCACCCATATTTTTGGCAGCTTAAAATCACATAACTCTTCATATACATGGGAATTAATACATTCTTCTAACCTTTGTATTTACTCAGACTCAAGTGGCATACACATGAACATGAAAACATCAGCATACCAAAAGTGTAAATATTAATAAATCTTACAAAGAAACCCAAAACATCCACCAACAGCTAAGAGGTTTTAAATGTGCTCGGTATAAATTAAAATTAAGAATACTTTTGCTTAGCCTTTGAATGTAAAAAAATTTAATATGGTCTTTAGGTTTTCACAATGTTTCTTGTGCATCATGTGTGAAAACTTTTGTTGTTCTTTTTTTTTCTTACTAGCTTTTTTCCTGTTTTAAGAAGAGGCATGGGCTAATTAAAATGATGATGAAATGTTCTTTACAAATTATCACATAGTCATCAAATAATACTTTTGCACACAAAGACTACTTTCTGCCTTTTGGTCATGCCTCAGAGCAAGTATCTATAACACACTGTTTACTAAGATAATAGTGACTACTAAACATTGACTCTGTATCACTTATAAATTGAAATATGGTTAAATTTTTGGGAACTCAGAGTACCACACTTAAGAAAAACCTCCAAAATGCTGATATAAGTTTTAATAAAATATCCAAAGTCATTAATTCTAAATGATGCACCAAATTAATAGATTTTTTGACAAAAATCACCAAAAAAATGGCTTATTGTAAAATATTGTTTTATAATTGTGACAATTTTAATGGTGTGGAACATTTGTTTGATGATTCAAATATGTGTTGAATTCTTCTATATTGTATTTTTTAGCTTTAAAAAGGTATATAACTTTGTTTGTACTCAACAGTTAATGGTCCAAGAAATACCTGAATGCCCAAATGCAAGACATGAGAAAGAATATGAGGGGTGATATGTAGAGGGAATAAACGAAAAAATAAAAACCAGAGAAAGAGATAGAGTGGAAAAAGAAAAAGAGCTGGCAACCAATGGTCAGGCTCCCAGCTACACAGCCAGCCATGGACAAAAGTAAGTAAAGGTATACAGAAATAAAAACTTAGAAACACAAGATTTAAAAATAAAGGAATTTTATATTTGAAAATCCAGAGTAAATGCAGGTTCATCTAAATCTGGCTAGTTATAAGAAATAAATAAGATCCTTTTTATATTTATCTGGTATCAGTATTTGATACCCTAATAAAAGCACTAAGCCAGAGAACAGAAAAAAAAGAGAAAGAAATGAATAAGAGTATGGAGTATACATGTTAAAAATGTTCATTTTCCAAAAATGTAGGAATAGTATAGTTAACTTTCCAGCATGTTATTTTAAAAAACCATCACTGCACTCTTCAAATGATAGAATATTCTTTCTTTTCTGCAGTCTTTCATTTCTGGCATTCTCATGACTCCTCTTGTGTCCTGATAAATGAAGCAGTTTGGAAATGAGAATTATGATTGTGAAAATGTGTCCAATTTTATTTTATCAAACAAGCTGATTGTGATCCCATGCTCTGGGCTACAGGCCTTCTCCTTTTTCTAGTCAGATATTTCATGGCTCTAAGATTCTGACCTTAGAATACGACCAATACCACTCCGAGGTTATTTTAGATAGGATTTTCTCCCTTTTATTGTCAGGCTCAGATAGAGGTTTCATCTCATGATTTAGTGTAAAATTATCCTTTGCAGTTTTTATTTAGCATATTTTTTGAAATTAAATATTTATTTCAGACAGTTGAAAATCAACTACAGTCAAGGTATATTAGAAAATTATTTATTCAAGGGACTCTCAGGTTGTGAAGCAACATGAATTTATTAAAATCAATGGAAGATGTTTTCAAATATTAACTCTCTAATTATATCTTTGGAATAAAGCAGTAGAAGATTTGTCATGTGGTTGATGTGGCTTTATGATTGTGAACAAATTTGAAAAGGGAGAAGTTCTGGTCTAACCTCTGAGATTAGTTGGTTACTGAGTTCGTTAAAAAATAATTAATCTGGTCAGAAGTTATACAGACGCTAAAACAGCATGTCTGCCAAACTAGAATACTATACCCTGCAAAATTATCAATCACCATAGATGGAGTAAACAAGGTATTTCAGGACAAAGTCAGACTGCAAGAATATCTATCTATCAATCCAGCACTACAGAGAGTATTAGAGGGAAAACTACAACCTAAGGACCCCAGATGCATCCACGAAATCACAAACAATCAATAAGTCTACAGAAGAATACTCTTGAGAAAGGAAACACAAACAAGTTACCACCAAAAATGGCAGGAATTATGAATCAATGGTCACTAATTTCCTTTAATATCAATGGACTCAACTCTCCTATAAAATGTCACACACTAACAAGATGGTTACAACAACAGAAGCCATCCTTCTGCTGCCTACAAGAAACACATCTCAACTGCAAAGACAGACACAGGCTTAGAATAAAGGGTTGGGAAAAGATTTTCCAGACAAATGGTCCTAAGAAACAAGCAGGGGTTGCAATCCTAATATCTAACAAAGTAGACTTCAAGCTAAAAGCAATAAAAAGGGATCAAGAGGATCACTGTAGGGAGCCGGGAGCCTGGTCAAGCAGGCAAGACGGTGCCCATTTCTGGTACCAAGGCGCGGCCGAGGCAGATAAACAACGCATCTGTGCATGTCCCCCGGTAAGTTTCCACTCTGTGAGCCAAGCCCTCTGACCCTGTGTCATCTCAGGCGAGAGTTCGCAACCAATCAGAAGGGGAGACGTTAGAGGCGAGGGCTTGACAGTATAAAAGCCGGCTCCTGGCAAGGGGTCGGAGTCTTCTTCCCCTTCTTGGAGAGAATAAACTTGCTGCAGAAGGATCCAAACTGTGTACTGCGTTCTTCTTCGCAGGCGAAGTCAGGGCGCGGGACAACTGGTGCTCGAAACCCAGGAATCGAAACACCTTCGCACCAACGGGAGACCCCTTCTTGGAGATAGAAGAGGAGGTGGATTCAGAACTGCAGGTGAGTCACTTAGAGAGGCATCCTTGATTGAACTTTGCTACCCTTTAACACATGGAGATTGTCTATTGGGTGGGAGCTGTTGTGATTGTTGCTTTCATTTTCTTTACGATCTGTTTAGTTAAGGAAGGGAGAAGTGTGTTAGAGCAGGTTCAGGACAGTATGTCAGAAACTGAGTGCAG
>PVIH01019092.1:0-36434 GCA_004025045.1 Sigmodon hispidus | reverse complement strand
AAAAAAAAAAAAAAAAAAAAAAAAAAAAAAAAAAAAAAAAAAAAAAAAAAAAAAAAAAAAAAAAAAAAAAAAAAAAAAAAAAAAAAAAAAAAAAAAAAAAAAAAAAAAAAAAAAAAAAAAAAAAAAAAAAAAAAAAAAAAATGATATCCTAAAATTTGCAGGCAAATGGATGGATTTGGAGAATATCCTCCTGAGCAAGGTATCACAAACCCAGAAATATAAGCAGGGGATGTACTCACTCATTAGTGGACTCTAAACAAAACGATCAAAAAGCAAAGCATGTCCAAGCTGCAAATCACAAACACTGAACAACTTGGAATCTGAAAGACCTTGGACCAGCACCTTGGAGTCTACTCCCTCCAGAGGAACACCTGACCCAGTCTTGATGTTGGGATAAGGAAAGTGGATCTGCTTGGAGTGGATGATGGACTAAGCCATATTAAGACTTTGAGACTTCCTGTACTTGTTGGGAGGAGATAAAGAGATGTGGAGAAGAGAGAGTGGCTGGAAGGGGTGGGAGAGTGAAGAAAGCTTGAACAAGGATATTCACGAAATAAATGACTCTGTTCATAATAAAAAATATAATAAAAAATAAAAATTAAGCTTTTAACTTTTTCCAAATCATATGAATCAAAATGTAAATTATATGAACTGAACAGCACATTTGATTATGCTTCATTCTCAAATATATTAATAAAATTTATCCTATTTTCTTTTAATTTTGGCATAATTTATTACTGTTCTAGATTTCATATAGTTTTATAGTCCTGATTAATGTTGAAGATTAAGTGTGAAAGAAGATTACCATCAACATAAATTTACTTCATAACTGATTAATTTTTATACAGAAAAAATCTATTTTTCTTGCTTATATTTACTGACATTAAGTCTAGTTTAAAATAACTATTAAATATAAATTTAACAAAACAATGTACATTCTTCTCTTTTAGAATGACCTCTTCCCTGCACTCCTTCTAGTTCTCCTGTATGCTTATGAAGATGGCAGGAAAAGATCACAGGTATACATCCAATGATCATGAACAACTCTCAATGATTAACAACTTCTCATTGGTTTGTATGTTAGAATTTATTAAGAATTTCTTATGCGTAGTTTAGATTTTAATTTTTCACTAACTTTTGTTCAAAATTTGTACTCTTGACTTTAAGTTTAGTTTGAGACAGTTTCTTTAAATTATACATATTTAGGTACAGTTTTATAAAGGTGAATTATAAATATATGTACTTACACATTTTTCCAAAAATATCTATTTATTTTCCATAATTCATACCAAGTATGGGTTTGATGGAAAGTAAAGTAGAGGACAGATGTATTTGCATGTGCATATATATTCATATTTTGGGATATTTCTTTTAGCTTTTTTTTTAAATTACGTAAAACTATAATTTTCCCTTCACTTTCCTCCTTCCAGTTTTTATTAATCTATTACTGAATATAGACTCTTTTCTCATACAGAAGAGTATCAAAGTTTTCCTTCTCTATTTCCCCCAGTTCCTCTTACTTCTTCTCCATTTCATATCTACTATCTTTCTGTTTCTAGATTGGTAATGATATTTGCTGTACTCACAGATCAGTGCCTAGCCCAATTATCACCATAGGGAATTCTTTCTTCAGAGGAAGGGTAAAGGCGCAAAGACCCACAGCCAAACATTAGGGGAAGAGAGGGCAGGAATTGGATATTTTCTTGTGTTTTGTCATTACTGTACCAAAAAAGAGATATTAAAAAAGAATTACTGTAAGTTTGATTCCAGAGAAGAGACTATAGTAGAAATTCCCAGCTGGTAAAGAAGCACATTTTCCTTAGATTCTGGAAGAAAATTTATGTGGTTTTTGTTAGCCAGAGGCATGTGGACAGCAGAAAAAAACCCTACAGAATTAACTAAATAGGGTTCACAGAGACTAAACTGACAATAAGGGAGTCTGTGTGCATCTTTTCCAGGTCTGTGGCATATTTGTCATGGTTGTTACCTTGCTGTTTTATGGTATTTGTAATAGTGGGAGTATCTCTGAGTCTTTCATCTGCTCTTGGGACCATCTCCCTCTTACTGGGTTGCTTCTTTCAGTCTTAATATGAGTGTTTGTGACTAGCCTTTTTGTACTTTGTTATGTAGTTTTGGGTGGATATTCCTTGGAGGCTGGCTATTTTCTGAAGGAAAAGGTGGGGGAGTGCATTTGGGAAAGAGAGTAGCTGGTAGAGCAGGTAGAGGTAGAGAGAATGAATGGAGAAAGTAGAAAGTGAGGTATCTATGTATTGTATGAGAAAAATAAAATTAAGAAAAAGTTATAGCAAAGTAAAATATAATAATGTAAAACAAAATAAAATCATATTGTATTACAGTTGGAAAAGCACAGGAAAAGAAAAATAAAATAACTCAAGATAAGGCAGAAGAATGAGAGACTCACTTGGTTACACATTCACTATTTCCATGAAATTGCTACACTGAAAGTCATAATACTCTTCCCTAATGTAAGGTTTATTAAAAACAATAAACAACAAAAATAACTCATGGTATTGGCATTAAAAATCAGGCATGTTTATCAATATATTCAAGTTTTAGTTGGAGACATAAATCCACATATCAGTGGACACATGAATTATTTTTTTTTATGAGTGGCCCCATGACATTTAACTTTCTTTTTTTCCATTTTTTAAATTATGAATAAAGAAGTCACATTTTCTATCCTTGTATATCCCCATTCAAGGTCCCCACCCCCTCCCATCACATCAGGTGATTCTCTCTTCTCCACATCTTCCCCCACCCCCCAGCATGGGCAGGAGGTACCAAGGTCCCAAGGTCCCAATATTGCTCAGTTCAGCCTCCACTCCTGGCACATGAATTTTTATAAAGAAGCAAACACCAAGTAAACAGAAAGAGGTGAATGAAGCTATTGGGAGGTAACTGACTCTAAAATAATCACTGGAGATACTTCACAGAAAGGAACTAATCCCTCCAAAGAAGAACATCTGATCCAGCCTTAATACTGGGATGAGGGACTCACACCTACTTGAGCTAGATATGCCAAACTGAACTGACCCACCTAGGGACTCCTCATCTTCCCTGGGGAATGGATGGGGAGACAGGCTGGTGGGAGGTTGAGGAAGGACAAGGAGGACCTGGAAGGAGAGAAAGAAGCGAGAAGCTGTGGTAGATACAGAAAAACTTTTTAAATAAAAATTAAAGTGCAAAATCTTTCAAAATTAAAAGAAAAGAAATACCAAGGAAAAAGTTAGTATCCTCAAAAAAGTTGCTGGTTAAGATGATGCCCGCATGTAAAAGAATGCAAATACATTCATACTTCTCATCCTGCACAAAACTCAACTCAAATGTTAAAAGATAAATGATCAAGAAAAGATAACATCCACTGTACCTGATAGAAAAGAAAGTGAGAAATAGTCTTTCACTCATAGTCATAGAAGAATGTAGTATAAAATTATTTAAGGTTTATGTTACATTAGTGTAACTCGTTGAACTCTTTGCACCTGTGTACTGTTTAAAACATCTGATGGTCTAAAATAGAGTTGGGTGGCCAATATCAAGGCAGAAGAAAAGATAAATGGGGATGGCAGACAGAAATAATATATAAAAGGAGAAATCTGAGGGAAAGAAATAGCAAGAGATCAAAGAGCAGAACACACAAGGAGCTAGCAATCCAGCAAAAAGCCAGACAGTAAAAGTGAAAATAAGCTAGGATAAAGCCCAGGGACAAAATGAAAATAAAATAAATTAAGAAAAGGTAGCAAGAAACAAGCCAAGCTCAAGCCAGGCATTTATAATTAAGAATATGTATCTGTGAGTGAATTATTTTGGAGCTAGTTGGCAGACCTCCAAATAGCAAACAAATAAAAAACAGAAGACTTTCTAAACATAACAGCAATATCCCATTCACTAAGAACAAAAATTAATAAATGAGACCTCATGAAACTGAAAAGCTTTTGTTAGGCAAAGAGTATGGTTATTTGGAAAATGTGACAAGCTCCAAAAATATTACTAACTCTATAGTCCATAAAGGATAGTATCTCAAAAATTAAAAGAACACAAATATCTTAGCATTAACAAATCAAAGAATCCAATAAAAAATAAGATACAGATCTAAATAGAGTTATATAGAGAAGAAACTCCCTAGATTCCATAGTTCACCTGTCAGAATTGCTAAGATCATAACACAAGCAATAGTTCATGCTTATGAAGATTTGGAATAAGTTAAACATTTCTCCATCGCTGATATGAGTGCAAATTTTATAGCACTGTGAAAATCAATATGGGTGTTTCTCAGAAAGTTGTGATTTGATCTACTTCAAGATCCATTTATATCACTATTGTGCATATACCTAAAGAATGCTTTGTCATACCAAAATGACTCTTTCTTAACCACATTCCCTGCTGCTGTTTTCATAATAGGCAGAAGCTGCAAGTAATTAGATGACCCAAAACAGAAAAATAGATAAAGAAAATGTGGATCATTAATGCAGTAGAGTATTACTCAACTGACATCATAAAATTTAAAGACAAATGAAAAAAACTAGAAAACATTCATGACAATTTAGGTAACCCAGACCAAGAAAAAATATTATGGTATATATTCATCTATATGTTATATTATCTATGAGATAAATGATAATTAACTTACAACCTATAGACACAGGTAGTTTATGTATAAAGTAAAGGATTAAGAGAGGCACATTGATGTCCCTTGAAAGAAAAAATAGAATATACTTGGGAATAGAATGGTGGCTGAGAGTGAAAACAATTGAAGTGTTATATGTGGGAGTTAGAGATGAGGTAAATAATGTGGAGAGAGATAGATGGAATTGAGGGGCACCTGAGGGGATAGATGCAGACCTAGTGCAGTGAAAACTTTATAAAATATATAAAAGTAATCCAGATTAAATCTAATAATGGTGGAGACAAACTCCCAACTGGCCATTACTTGTCACCAAAAAAGACTTTCTGGTACTGGAAATTGATTGCGTTCAATTGAGGTTTTGGCCAAAGGAAGGACTATTGAAATTCTTCCCCCCCCAAAACCAGACTATTATTATTATAGTATTTTGCTCTTCACAACCTAACACCAGGAGTCTGTTGTTAAGGATAACATCCACAAAACTCACTGAACATGGAGAGGTAGAACCTTTACCCCATGTTCTACTGTTCTTGGTGTTAGAAAATACTTTGCAGGCTACCAAAATAGAAATGTAAACACTATCTCTTCCCAAAGGCTTTGGCCTATAATTTGTCCATACTGTAATATATAGTAGAGAAATGTAGGTACAGATCCTGTGGGAGTAGCCAACTATTGTCTACTTTACATGAGGTCTTCTCCATGAGAGAGAACCTATACCAAACAGTGCCTGAGAGAATAAGTGGCAGAGAATATATAGCCCCAAGACATAGGATAAATTTAAGTATTACTGGTCTATATACAAATTAATAATGCAGTGATTTCCAAAGATATTCAGCTATACTCCTAGGTCAGTGCCTTGCTCAGTCTTCATCACAGAAGCTTCCTATTGCAGCTTACAGGAACAAATGCAGAGAGCCACAGATAGACAAGACACTGATAGAGAAACCTTATAATACACAGTTTCAAGTGGGATACCCCCATCAAATACCTCCTCCATTCAGAGCTTAGAGAACTCAATAGAAGGGGAAGCTCAAAGAGTGTCAAAGGTAGAGTGGGTAGAGCAACACCAAGTCAACAAGGCCCTCAGATTAAACTGTACAAGCCCTATGAACTCACTGACACTGAAGCAGCAAGTACAGCAGCCATGTGGTTGTTCCAGGGCCTGTGCATTTATTCTACAGTTTTCAACTTGGGATTTTTACGTAACTCTTGTGTGTGTGAAGCAGTGGATCTTTAATTCCGGTTACTGGTTTGGGGCTCCATTCTTCTGGTCAAGTTGCCTTATCCAGCCTCAGCATAATGGATTCTTTATACTTTATTTTATTTTGTGATATTTGGTTGTTATGTCCTATTTACCTGTTCCTTTCTAATGATAGACAGAAAACAGTGGACCCAAAAGAGAAGAGGATTTTGGGAGAAACTATCAGAAGTAGAGGGAATGGAAAACTGTAGTCATAATATATTTTATGAGATAATTTATTTTCAAACAAAGGAAAAAGAAACAGTTTACCCTCTGTTGTCCATCATTTACCAAATGTAAAACACATATACAGTAATATATAATATATTATAAGGTATATTGGAATTGGCATTTTTGATGAAACTAAAAGAGATTTAATCCTCTAGGATTAAAAAAGAGGTCATGGAAGAGTTGGGGGATGGAGTGAATATATTAGCAAATATGGCTGAAATTCTCAAAGAATAATAAAAATATTTGTACAAAAGAAGTGAGCTCAGAACCATATACATGTTTGCTTCTTACTCTGAAAGTCAATAGAATAAAATAGAGGTCACTAATTTGCCATTAAAGTGACAGCAGAGTACATTAAATCTCTGTGGAAAAAAAAATCTGCTTCTTTGTCTTTCCTGAGTCCCTTGATTTATTATCTCAAATCCATATGCTCCTTTTTGTTTCAAGCCAAATAAGTTCACTTAGTATTTCTCAGGAATACAGGATTGAGAGCAGTTTATTGGGCCATAGGTAACTTCTCAGAGCTTAGAACATTAATTAAAACTTATTCTTTTGCTTTTATCAGTCATCAATTTCCAGGTCCTCTTTATTTATGCATAAGATATCATGATTTCTTCCCTATCTATTACTGGATTTGTTTCTGCCTTGAACTTCTATTTATAGTGTAGCTACTATGAATTCATGAAAGAAATGGTGTGCCTATAAACAAAAAAAATACATATTCTTCTACTTATTCTTCCATAAGCTCTGGTTATTACAATCTGTTTAATTACAATTTGTTAATTACCCCACTATGACCCCTACATGTTATTGAGGAATGTGTGTAATATAGATCTCAAATGTAAGGGTGAATATTCTTCATTCTCTCACTCTGCTCATTGATTTATTGTGTGGCTATTTTTGAGTTGTTATTTACTTCAACAGCAGCTTTTCTGATAAAGTTTTATGTGTGAATTATGATGTGTGAAGCTGGTAAATCATACATGCATGACGTTATCTGTTTCCTTAATAATATTCTACCATATTACATTTTAATAAACACATTTGGTATTTGCTAACACCACACTGTAATATTGTTTATAGTCCCATAGGTAAATGCTACATTAAGAAGACTTAGCAGTCTATATAATTATGTTTTTATATAATTTGTATAATTATTTAGTTATTTTTATATATGTAATAATATTAATTAGTGAAAGAGACAACATTAACTTGAGAGGAATTAGGGGTTTTCAGGAAAGTCTGAGTATAAAGGGAATATGATCTAAATACCAGACACACAAATACAGTATTTAAAATATAATAACATTCCAATTGAGATAAATATAATCATCCTCAGTAAGAATACCTATAAACTTATTACAAAAATTCTATTTGATAGCTATATTTTAAGATTGTGTCTTCTATAGAGAACTGTGAATCTGCACTCTTAGCGTCTCAAAAACGACATACAAAACATGAAATAGTTTGACATGCAAATATGGATGCAGAGAACCACACAAGTTCTCACCCTTCCAAAACGTGCTACAGCCAATTATTGGCTCATGATGGGAGCAAAGTCTTTCCAAAGAAGGGACAACCAAATATATTTTCTAACATTAGGCTTAAAAACAACACACAAGGAACTCTAAACAGATTCAGCAAGTTACATTAATGTACATATATGTGTCTATATATATATATATATATGTATATGTATGTGTGTGTGTATGTACAATAAATATATAGTATAGTAAATACATACTATATAGTAAATTAAATAAAAACCTAGAAATAATATGTAAAAGTAGAAGGAGAGCTTGGAAGATGAGAAAAAAGAACTGTGATGGCAATCAGGATCGGGTATTGAATATTATCAAATATATTATATGCATATATTAAAGATAAAAAGCCATTAACTTGTATAAATAATAAAACAAAAAGAAAATGGAATGCATTAAGGGTCTGATTGTTTTAAGACATTTGTTTGAAGTTATCAAATACTTTTATTTAGCAAACTTGCACCATAAAAATTTCTACTTTTTTTGATTTAGCTTTAGCACATACTTAATTTATAATACTTTATATGGAGCTACAGAAATTAATGCATCAGTTGAAAATTATCATCGTGATAACTTTTTCCTGAATTTTTCTTCAAAATCTTGATTTGCTCTTGATGTCTTTGACAGCTGTGTTATCAGTGGGTTCTCTTTTTTTCCCCCTAAATCACAGGGTGATGTGCACAATTCTTATTAACTTCCTGACTAGAAATCTTTAAGGGTTGATTGATGTGAGGACTCTAAAATGAAACAGCTACCAGCATTCAAAACTACAAAGGTGATTACTACAGATGATGGACTGCTAAATCTGCAGGAGAGGGAATTTTTCTATTACGGTATGATAAACGACAGCAACTTCTCTCTTAATTTACTGTTCATTTTGCTTTAACTTGTGCATTTTTTCAATTTCTGTTTTCTAATTTATCATGAGCTAGAAGTGTTTTATCACGTGTGTCTTTAAAAAAAACTTTTAGAATATTTTCATTTAAAAATAATTTGGAACTAGTGAATTATACTGAGCAATAGCAAATGCTTTGATTATTTCATCAAATTCAATTTAGTGATTCTTTAACAGATTTAACAGTAGCTCTGCTATGTTTGGCAGCTTTGAATGTAGTCACCATATATTTTCATGAATATGCAAAACCTGCAATTTCTGGTTAGTTTTTGTGACCTCTGGTCAAACTAAAACTATCACTACGTACCCCTGAAAACAGATTAAATTGGATTTGGAAAAATTAACACTTTTATGTGTTTAAAACAATTACATTTGAATTAAATTAGGTAAAAGAAGTTTTTTATGTGATTTTGCTTTTGTTCACAATTTATTTCTTTTGTAATATGTGATTTTTAAAACAAGTTATGATTTACAATTAAGAATTTACAGCATTGATATATTCATGAAATAACAAAAATAAAAGGTTGAATACTGCTAATATAACTATATATATATGCCAAGGTTTAAAACCCATCATGCGGATAATAGTATGAGTGGCATATTTTATCAGATGGAAGATTTCATGTTATTTTAAAACATCATTTATTTCACCAATATTTATGTAAATAAACTGTAAAATATTCAGCAAGTAATGCATTTCAGTTCCACTCCTTTTCAGTTACTGATCTGAAAGTTAGAACAAATTATTATTGCCAATGTAGTCAAAAAATTGAATAATTTAGTTATTATTTGTGTTCTTTCCCTTGTAGTAATTTAGCATTGAACTATGTTAAGAACATGCAGTTTAGCAATCCAGGGGTTAGAAAAATCTTAAAATGACTCATAATTTGCCTCCTGGAAAGAACATTTTTTATGAAATAACCTGTTTCCTTTTAAATTTTAATTTTTATAATTTTTGATAGCTACTGATGTAAATGGCTCTATATTTAAGGACAAAATCAACAAAATTCAAGATGATAGAGATACAATTTACAGGGCTTATTCTAAACAGCAGAATGCATACAATGCATTTTATTGTATTTGTGTCAGGTAATCTTGACAAAATCTTGTAAAGTTACTGATAATCTATCTACTACACAGATTAGTTTGTATAGTGATTCAATAATTTCCAAATGCAAAGGAAACCAGGGAGACTTAACTGATATTTTTGCATTAACTCTCTGTAAAACAATAATGTAAAACTAAACACTACAATTGATGAAACACACTGTTGCATGTATATTTAAAGGGAAGTAAACTTACTATTATGTGGTTATAAAATCTAATTTTACTTATTATTTGAGTAAGATTAGATATTCACCTATGGATTTACACATGTATGGCAACTGCATTAGAATTAATTACTCCTCAGTCCTCTTTTTGGTTTTAATGTCAGTCTCACTCAGAAGTTCAGACTGCCCTGGTTACTCTGCAACTGAGAATCTGCCTAAACTTGAATCCTGCTACATATCATGCCATGTAACTCTAAATACAGATTATACTTTACAATATAATTATCATGTAGTCTTTATGATGTTTGAGTTAAACAAGTTTATTTTAAATACTATTTTAAGTGAAATATTCTGCCCATTCATACTGGCTAGCTTTATGTCAACTTGACACAAGCTAGAGACATTGCAAAAAAAGTAATCTCAGTAGAGACTATAACCCACCCATGCTGGCCTCTATAAAAACCTGTAGTGTATTTTATTAATCAATAATTAATTGGTAAATGTGCAATTCTCTGTGGAAGGTGTCTACTCTGTGCTGGTTGTTCTGTGTCCTCTCATAAAGCAGAGTAAGCAATCCATAGAGAGAAAATCAGTAAACAGCAGTACTTTATGGCATCTTTATTAGTTTCTGTTGTCGGGTAGCTTTCCTGAATTGCATTGTCTCCTCTGGACAGTGAACTATAAGTTATAAGATGAAATAAATCCTTTCCTCAACAAATTGTTTATGGTTTTGCTTTTTATCCCTAGAATGATAGACTCTAACCTATTGTAGACTATTCCTTTACACTGTGTGAAGCTGTGTCATTATGATTGCTTTAATAAGGAGATAAATGACCAGTAGCTAGACAGAAAAATGTTAAAAATGTCTTCTGAGGACAAAGACAAAGGGCAAGAATTAAGATGAATTTCACAGCCAGATATGAAAAAGCCAGATGGACAGTACAGAATAAAGGTAACTGAGCCATAGAAAATAATGTAGATTTTAAAATAGGGGTTATTTTGAGTTATAAGAAATAGTGGAACAGACTTAAGCTATAAGCCAAGTTTTATACTTAACAATAACAATCCTTGTCATTTATTGTGCTGGTGATCCAAAGAAAATTCCATCTACACTTACAATATTGAGTTACTTAGCTGTCTATTATGAAATTTTATTTGTCATTATATAAAACAACACAATATAATTTTATTCTTTCAGATAGAGTACTTTAGTTTAAAGGAAGTGTTTGTTTTGTTTTATTATTTTCCACTAAATACTTTTCTTAACTTTATGTTGTTTGGCATTGATCTTCCTTTTGACAAACAAATATATATATATATAAACAACCCACAAATGCCTTTGTTTCTTTTCGTGTTGATGTGATAAAGTATTCAGACAAAAAAGTGAAAGAAAGCATTTATGATGGCTCAGAGTACAAAGTACAGTTGGTTCCAACATGTTGCTTTATTAAATGCTGTTGCAACTTGAAGAAACAGGAAACATTACAACTGTTGTACTAAAGCAGAGTGATTAATAAATATTGCTTGTCAGCACTCATTTTCTCATTACCCAGTGAAATATCTCATTCTGGAGATGCAGCTCCCAGCAATGAATGAGTATTTCCTGTTGTAAGAAGTCCCCCCTCCCCGCCCCAGCCATTTGGGCCCAGAGGTTTGGAACCTGACCCGCAGTGGAGGTTTGGAACTTGGTCTGTGCGGCGTTTGACCCCAAAGAAATAAATCAGACACTTAGATTAACTTAATATTGTTTGGTCCATATCTTAAGCACATTATTAGCTAGTTTTTTTAATTTTAGTTTAACCTATTTTCATTAATCTTTTCACCATGTGGCTCAGCCTGTGGCTCACCTGTACCTCAACATGTTTTTCTTTCAGGGGGTCGGATGGTGACTGACTAACTCTACCCTCCTTCTACCTGCTTGTGTTTTGATTCTCCACCCACTTCTATGGTGCTCTACATAGGCCAAAATAGTCTTTTATTTACAGCATACAGAGAGCATTTCTACCACAATTTCTACCTCATTTAACACAATCAACTAAAAATTTAGAAAATATGTAGCACAAATTCTAATTGGTCTTAATAATAAAATCTCAGAGTCAGATAAAAAGTCAGAAAAGTAAAAGAACAGTCACAGTGCCTTCTTGCCTCTACTACTCCTCAGGTAGATGAAGGCTAACTTCCTCCCTTTGCTCCACATTATTGCTTGCTCTCTAGGCCCAGACATATTACCTCCTGTCTCTTGTTTGTAGAGACTTCCAAACTTCTGTTGTTAACTATTGACTAGCTCTGTTCTTCAGGCAAGACTTATTTTTTTTTAGCACAAACAAAATATCAACACATTTACTTCTTTTTTAAAAAAATATAAAAAGAAGGCTATAGCTAATATAAGAGAAGATATATATATATGCACAATATCTATTTATAATATATAGAAGCAATAAATACATCAACAATATCTATGCCATTGACAACTGACAATTTAGATAAAATACTCTGTTATCTATTCTATCTTGGTGAATCTAAAGAGCTATACCTAATTTACTTTCTATTATAACTTGCATTACCAAAACTATTTTAATATCATCACAAAGATATACCAGAGAGATCTGTCTCCAACGCACTTTGTCATACTGTCAACAGGAACCATCTCAACAATGCTGACATCTAAAGTATACAATATCTTCTAAGAGTTCTCATAACTGAAAAAACAAGGTAGTTTGTACAAATTATTTGGGTAAAATATTTTGTATTATTTATTTAAATTGTGTGTTCTATTAAATGAGATTAAAAAAGGATAAGTAAAGTGGATATTCAAAAATAGTTCCTATTTAGTCTAACACATTTTAACAAATATACCTTGCACAGATTTTTATAACATTTAATAATGACTTCAGGATTCCTTATTACTAGTGCTAGTAAAATGAATGCATAAAAACCCAGATGTGGAATACGTAATCTCAGCACATGTAACAAATATTCCTGAGGATAAGGAAATTAGCATTAACTACAACAACATAGCAAGATTGAATCCAACCTGACTAGCACAAAATCCTGTCTCAAGAAATCAAAATAATAGTAGTAATTAATCAATTATTATTTTTATAGATGTGCTGGCTAATAGAATTGCCAAAATATAATAGTTTCATGACTGTCATATTACTGAAGAAGTCAAAGAACTCAACTGAAAACTGTTAGTTATGTTCAACTAACAGGTCTATACACAGCAATGAACAATTTTACAACTATAATGCTCACTGAGAACAAATAGATTTCAAAAACAAATACTGTATTATTCAAATAAAATAAATGTGAGACATACATTATGCTATAATGAGTTATTATTTCTGGGTACTATATAGGATGTAAGTCTTATGTGTGCCAAGAGCTTGCAATATTTCTGAACTACAATATTAGCACAGATTTTTTTCTTTATAAAGTGGAATAATGTTATTTTGTAAAAATAAAACAATATAAAAAAAGCTTTTAAAAACAACTAACACTCTTACACAACCCAGGCTATTGTCAAGACAATCACAGGTTTCTCTTCACAAAAGAGCAAGGCTTCATTATTAAAGTATGATTCATTGAAAATGAAGAAGTTGAGCAGGTATCTACACAGAGCCTTCAGGTTTATGCTATGGAATCGTTTGTACAGGAAAGTAATCTAAATATTATGAGAACACAAATGTAATGCCAATGCAGTCATAGTCTCTTTTATCACAATGGCGTCCTACTTGCAGGATGTGGAGGTGTAACCAGCCAAAAACTTATTTGACTTAAGGCCTACAAATAAAAATGTGGATAATATATATTTCTGTATTATTGTAATATCAGAAGTCATTTTATCATATTTAATATATTATTCAATTATAATTTTTGTTCAATAAACTATTAAGTAATGAGAAAAAGGATAAAAATTAAAATAGAAAGTAAGAGAATCATCTTTATACTATTCTAAGAGGTATCAAATTTTATCTTTTTTGAGATACATATAATTCAAAATAAAATTATTTTTGACTTTATTTTTAACATACAAACCACAGTTCCCTTTCCTTTCCTTGTCCCTCTCACTCACCATCTTTCCCACCACTTAATTCTCCCCCATTCATTCCTTAAAAGGGATGATGTCTCCCACAGGAAGTCAACAGAGTCTGGGAGATCAAATTGAGAAAGAACTGACACATCTCCCTGTATCAAGTCTGAACATGGAATTCCTTTATAGGGAAGGGATCCAAAAAGCCAGCTCATGTACCAGGGATAAAACCTGGACCGACTGTCAGAAGTCCCCTTCCGTAGTTTTAAGCTACATAGTTGTTATCAATGCTCAGAGGGGCTAGTCTGGTCGTATGCAGGTTCCCCATCTACCAATATAGAGTTACTGAGCTTCCAGTAACTCAGGCCAGCTTTCTTGTTGAGGGTTTTCATCTAGATCTTGTCCCCTTTGCTTATATAATCCATCCTTCTTCTCATCAACTGAATTGGTAGCTCAGCCAGGCCCAGTGCTAAGCTGTGGTTCTCTGCATCTGCTTCCATCAGTTGCTGGATGAAAGTTCTAGTACAATTTTGAAAATCATCAATTTGATTTAATGGGAAGCCTAATATGGGCTGCCTCACTACCATTGCTCAGAGTCCTAGATGGGGGTCATCCCTGTGGATTCCTGGGGGTTTCTCTAGTGCCAGATTTCTCTCTACCCCCTAAAATGGATTAATATGTGAAGATTTCTTTTACTGTTTTTTGCTTTTTTTTTCAAGATTTATTGATTTATTCTAATTTTGTGTTTGTTTTTAAGGGAGTTTATCATTTCCTTTTAAATTTCTTCTTTAAAATCTTCTGTCAGCTTTATAAATTTATTTTATGGTCATTTTCTTTTGCTTCTTCTACAACAAAATTTCAGGTCTTGCTGCTGTAGAACTACTAAGCTTTTGTGATGCCATATTGTTCTTTATGCTGTTGAATGTATTCTTGCTTTGTTGTCTATTCATCTCTTCCTCAAATAGGTGCAAACATTGTCTATGGCTCATGGAGCAGATCATGATCTGATTTGCTCTATGTGAGAGAGCTTCTCTTTGTCTAAGAGAAGCTGGTTGACTCTGTGTCCCAGAAAACACGTGAGATTGCTGCATGTTGGTTGGGTATGAGGGATTAGGACTTATAGATAGCATATTCTGACCAACTGGGGTATTAGTGGTGATGCATGACTACTGGAGTCTTCCCTGCTGAGGCCTGTAAATGTGGCAGCATCAGTGGAAGTGTGGGTACATGAGTTGTGCCCATGAGTTTACGTCTCAGAAACTGCTTTCAATATATAATTATATAAATAAACTAATTAAATATATACTTTTAAAAATTGAAGAAAAACTAATACAAATATATTATTTGCATATATATATAATACAAATTTATTTATTATATAAGCTTTCATTAATAGAACATTATTTGGGCTAAATTATATGTATATGTATATATACTTCCCTGAAGACTATTATAGCTTAACAGATAATACTCTTTTTTGATGAGGTATAATAAATATAAACTTTAAATTGAAATTCATATCAAAATCCCCTTGACCTCAATTCTAAAGTTTTGAAATTAGTGGTGTAAACTCACTTTTATGTACATTGCTTAAATTTAGTTGTGTGGTGTTGTCACATGTCTTTAATCCCAGCACTAGGGAGGAAGGGGTAAGAGAATCTTTGTGAATTCATCATTAGCCTGGTCTACAGAAGAATTTCCAGGATAACCAAGACTACACAGAAAAGACTACACTGAAAAACCCTCTTACAAAAAGATAAAAAAAAAATAAAAGGAAGAAAAAAAATTCTAGTCTTGATGACAAAATATGACCTAGAATTCCTCATTTTCAGCCCTCTGGTTGCTTTATGGTTTTGTGTTTACTGTTATCCTGAGTACAGACAAGAAAAACAAAAGCAGGTTTACATTGAAAAATCAATCAATTAATAAGTATACTGGTATTTTAATTTAAAATATAAAGATATTACATTTATATTATTTTCTTTTTATTTTTGTCATCTATTATTATTTGTAATATAGTTTCAGGATATCTTCATTAATAAAATTTGCTATTATACAATTCTAAACAAGTATCATTTCTCTTAATTATTTTATACTGAATTTGTTAACTTTCAGCATTTCTTTTATTTTTCTCTGCATCAAATCTTTCTTACACTGGTAAACATTTGGAGTTTTTTGTAACATATTGGTCATAACTAGGGTCATTTGTAGAATATGGTTTTATATTAACCACTTAGGCATTTGTACTCACTGGTAAGTACACAACTGGGAATAATAACTATAACAGAAATTATCAGCTATCAAACAGAATAAAACAGTAGTGATGGCATGGTCTCATATATATCTTTCTAAGCCAGATAAAAGAAACAAATATTTATAACATGAAAAGGATAATAAAAATTTTTAAGTGATGTTTTAATATAACTAAATAAAATCTCACATTTTACATTATATGTATAACTATGATAATGTAATTTTCCTAAAATCTCTATTTATAAAATGTACTAAGTATGGAGAAAATATTTGCAACATTCTTGCTAAGATATTTATAAATCAGTCAGGCATTTAAAAGAAATATTGTATAATACACATTTATGAATTTAAGATATATATAAAAGAGAATATTTAGCAAAGTAAATGTATTAAGACACAAATTTAAAGATGCATTTCAGAATACATATAACAATATAAAGAACAACAAGGCAACATCAATAGATACTGGTAGTTCTATACCACCAATACCTGAAGAGATCAATGAATAGGAAAAAGAAGGAAACAACCTCAAAAACACCTTTATGAAGATTATAAAAGCTTTAAAAGAGGATATAAAAAATTCCCTTAAAGAGATAGAAGAAAATAAAAACAAAAAAATTGGAAGATATGAACAAATCTTTGAAGGAATACAAAGTAAACTAAGAAAAGGAAAAGTAAAAAATGAAAGAAACACTTCAGGAACTAAAAATTGAGTTGGAAGCAATAAAAAAAGGCACAAAATGAGACAAAGGCAGAAATAGAAAAATCTGAAGAAACTAGCTGAAAGTGCAGAAACAATCATAACAAATAGAATCCAAGTAATGGAAGAGAGAATCTCTGGAATGGAAGACTTAATAGTGGAAATTGATACAGTCAAAGAAAACACTAAAATCAAAAAAGCCATAACATAAGCTGTTCAGGAAATTAGGGACACCATGAAAAGATCTAACCTGAGAAAAATAGGAATAGAAGAAAAAGAAGAATACTAGCTCAAAGGCATAGAAAATGTATGCAATAAAATCATAGAAGAAAACTTTTCCAACCTAAAGAAGGAAATATTTATAAAGATACAAGAAGCTTACAGGACATTAAATAGATTTGATTAAATTATTGATGTTAAATAGATCTGCAAATAAGTCTGCTCACTATATAGTTATCAAAATAATCAAGCCACAAAACATGAAAAAAGGAAAAATTTTCATAGCTGTAAGAAAAGGTTCATTTTACCCATAAAATGTAGATACATCAGAATAACACCTGACTATTCAATGGAAAAAACGAAAGCAAGATGGATCTGACAAGAAGTTAAACAACACTAAAAGACCATGGCTGCCAACCTAGACTACTATAACCAGCAAAACTATCAATCACAGTAGATGGAGTAAACAAGATATTTCATGACAAAGGCAGACTTAAACAATACCTATCTACAAATCCGGCCCTTCAGAAGTCATTAGAGAAAAAACTCCAAAATAAGGAACCCAGGTACAGCCATGAAAACACAAATAATCAATAATCCTAGAAGAAATGCCCAAAGAAAGTAAATACAATCTACCACCAAAAGTAACAGAATATATCAATCACTGGTCATTAATATCCCTTAACATCAATGGATTCAATTCACCTATAAAAAGACACACACTAACACAATGGACACAAAAACAGAAGACATCCTTCTGCTGCATACAAGAAACACATGTCAACCTTAAAGACAGACACAGGCTCATAGTAAAGGTTTGGGAAAAGATATTCCAAGCAAAAGACCCTAAGAAACAAGCTGGGGTTGTCATCCTAATATCACACAAAATAAACTTCAAACTAAAATCAATTAAAAGAAACCAGCATGGACATTACTTATTCATCTGAGGAAAAATTGTTCAAGATGAGATTCAGTCCTGAATATTTATGCCTTAATATAAGGGCACATATTTATATAAAAGAAACTCTACTAAAGCTCAAATACCACATCAAATCTCACACCCTAATAGTGGGAGACCTCAATACCCAACTTTCACCCTAGGATAGGTCAACCAGACAGAGAACCAACAGAGAAATAAGGCGTCTAACAGAGGTTATGATGCAAATTAATTTAATAGATATTTACAGAAAATTCTACCCAAATGCAAAGGAATATACATATTTCTTAGCACCACATGGAACTTTCTGTAAAATTGATCAAATATTGGTCATAAAGTAAATATCAATAGATACAAAAGGAAGAAATAATCCCTTGTATCACATCAAACCACCAGGGCCTAAAGTTAGAGTTCAGCAACATCAAAAATCTCAGAAAGCCTACCAACTCATGGAAACTAAACTTCACTCAACAGGATCATCTCTCGGTCAAGGAAGAAATTAAGAAAGAAATCAAAATCTTCCTAGAATTTAACGAAAAAGAATCCACAACATACCCAAGTTTATGGGAGATGTTGAAAGCAGTCTTCAAAGAAAAATTCAGAGTAGTAGATGCCTAAATGAAAAACCAAGAGAAATTCCACTCTAGTGAACTAACATCACAGCTGAAAACCTTAGGAAAAATAGCAAATTCACTCAGAAGTAATACAAGACAGGATATCATCTAACTTAGAGCTGAAATCAATACAAATGAACAAAAAAAAAAAACAATACAAAGAATCAATGAATCAAAGAGTTGTTTCTTTGAGAAAGTAAACAAGATAATTAAACGCTTAACCATTCAAACCAAAAAGCAGAGAGAATGTATCCAAATCAACAAAGTCAGAAATGAAAAGGGGGACATAACAACAGAACCCCAGAAAATCCAGAGAATTATCAGGTCATACTTTGAAAATCTATACTCTACAAAAATGTATAACCTAGAAGAAATGGACAGCTTTTTGGACAAGTACCATTTACCAAAATTAAGTCAAGATCAGATTAAATACCTAAGCAGAAGTATAACTCTAAAGGAAATTGAAACTATCACTAAAATCCTCCATGTTAAAAAAAACAAAAGCAACAAAAAACAGCAACAACCACCCAGGTATAGATGGTTTCAGTGTAGAATTCTACCAAACATTCAAAGAAGAACTGCTACCATTACTCTTCAAACTGTTTCACATAGTAGAAACAGAAGTAATATTGCCAAACTCATTTTATGAGGCCACAATTACATTAATACCCAAGCCACTCAAAGACGCAATAAAGAAAGAGAATTACAGACCAATTACCCTAATGATTATTGATGCAAAAATTCTCAACAAAATTCTGGCAAAACGTATACAATAACATATAAAAAATTTCATCCACCACGATCAAGTAGGCTGCATCCCAGAAATGCAGGGATGGTTCAACATTTGAAAAACCGTGAATGTCATCCACCATATAAACAACGTGAATGAGAAAAACCGCACGATCATATCCTTATAGGCTGAAAAAGCTTTTGACAAAATCCAACACTGCTTTATGTAAAAGTCTTGGAGAGATAAGGGATACAGGGAAAATATCTAAATATAATAAAGGCAATTTACAAGAAGCCGACAGCCAACAGCAAACTAAAAAGATAAATACTTAAAGCAATCCCACTAAAATCAGGAACTAGACAAGGCTGTCCTCTCTCCTGTTATCTATTCAATATAAATATAGTTCTTGAAGTTTTAGCTAAAGCAATAAGAGAACGAAAGGAGATTAAGGGGATACAAATTGGAAAAGAAGAAGTGAAACTATCTCTATTTGCAGATGATATGATTGTATACATAAACAAAACACTGTTTTTATGTAAAACAATTATAGCTAATGAACAAATTGACATTTAAATAGTTATGTTTTTATTTCTTTTTTCTAGTGTAGAAACATTATTTTTTATTTATATTTTTTATGATAAGGTTTTTTTTTTTACTTTATTTTTTTATTATGAATAAAGTCATATGTTTTATCCATGTACACCCTTGCTCAAACTCCCTTCCACCTCCCACACCTTCCAGTCATTTTCTCTTCCCCACATCTCTTTGTCTCCTCTCTAGCAAGGGCAGGAGGTCCCAAGGTCCCAATGTGGATTTGTTCAGCATCCATTGCAAGCAGGTCTGCTTTCCTCACGCCAATATCAAGACTGGGTCATGTGCTCCTCTGGAGGGACTGGGCTCCAACGTACTGGTCTAAGGTTCTTAAGATTCCAAGTTGTTCAGTGGTTGTGTTTGCAGCTTGGGAATGCTTTTCTTTTTTGCTTAAAATCCACTATTGAGTGAGTATATCCCTTGCTTATCTTTCTGGGTTTGTGATACCTCACTGAGGAGGATATTCTCCAAATCCATCCATTTGCCTGCAAATTTTAGGATATCATTTTTTTCTTACTGCTGAGTAGTACTCCATCTTGTAGATATACTACAATTTGTTAATCTAGTCAGAATTTTTGATAATTTTATAGTAGCCTTTGTTTATGTATAGATATTTAGAAGATAGTTGGTCATAATGTCAATTTGGTAAACTAACAGTAGTATATTTCCTCTATTTTAGGATTTTTTTCATTCGTGTGTTTTTGGTTAAGTTTAAAGTATCAAGCATAAATTCACTCATTAAAGAAATGTCTCTAATTCAGCAAAGGAGCAATTGGTTACTCCTAGGTTAGTCCTCCAAGACTGTACAATTGAATGTATCCTTCATAACCTACTAGCACTGATCATAGGTTTTATAACTTGGTAAATCTACTGATGCCTTTAATTTTTTATGTAGTAAGTATAGTGCTTTCCAGTAGTATGATAAATAACCAACTTGAATGAAGATTTTTGTATCAGCTCAGTTTGCATTTTTATGTGTTTTAACCGATCTGTGTGATAGCTTCACAAATAGGATCTTATTATTCATACATAATGAACAATTAAGAGGAGTATCAAGAACCTGTATGAACCCACAGGCCATGAAACACTATTAAGAAGCTATTGAATGTTAAGTTTTAATATTTCAAAATGCTACACTGTATTATGACATCTATATGAAATACAATTCAAAATTATGAAGACAAATAAGCTTTACTGGTGGCCAAGATTTTAGTCAGAAAGAAGATAATTTGATAGATGGCAGCATTCTAAATACAGTAGAATATATCTGCATGTTATATTAATAATGTATAAATATATAAGTTGCCTGAAATTCAATATATGATAATATTGATTTATATATAATCTTCACCTTTTAGTCAATAATGACATTTAAGATAATTAACTGTTAGAAAAATAATGAATACTCTAAATAGAATTCTAGTATTGAGTTGTGTAAGTGTGTGTTGGGGAAAAGAACGTAAGGACTTTTTTCTATGAGAGTAATAACTGTCTGAAATTTATAGCAATGTGATACATTTTGATTAAATTCTTGTGTGTCATGATTTTTGTAATGATATTCCCAATATTATATATACTTTGGTAATTTTTCTATTATTTCCTTTAACAAATTATACTTTTAAAATGTTATTAATAATTCCTTTGTATCACATAAATATTCATAGCATTAGCAAACATAAAATGGTTTATTTCAATGTTTGCTTTCTTGCTTAAACTTTTCAGAGCTTCAAAACCTATCATAAATCAAATGTCACTAGCACATAAATTACTGTGCTTGCTTCTATATTCGACATTTTTCTTATACTAATATAGAAACAGAAATCTATGTTAAAATCTAGACCAAAATATTGTACAGTATTATATACATTCTTCTTCTTGGAAGAAGAAAGCATATTATTTATGTATCTGTTACCTCTACAATCTGTAGAATTTTCAAAGTACAGATGTATGATGACTTTAAATTCCCAGTCCTCATTATGCTTGGAGATGTAATGGTTTCAGACACCTGAAACATGTAGTGAAGGAAGATAATACTCCATAGGCACAAATTTTCTGCATTTTCAGTTTATTTGCAAATCTACAGAGCTACATGCTCTATGGACTTTATGCAATTACATCTACATCAGTCCAATAGTATCTAAAATATAGAAAAGAAATAATTATAATACAACAACTCCATACCCAAGCCAAAATTTTAAGAAATAGCTAAGCTTTGGAAGATGTTGTGGAAACAAGGAGGAAATATTATAAGAAACAAAAGACCAGGATGCTTGCTGAGAGATGCCTTGTTGATGTCACAGAGAAGTTGTCTTCACAGAATTTAACAATATGATTGCCTAAATAACACCTGTATAATGACCATATAATAGACAAATTAATGGTGATGAAAGAAATTTCACAGTACTCTATACCTAAATAAAAAATAGCTGTCAGAGGCTGCTAAAGGATAGAGAAAATTTTTCTTCAGGGAAGAGCCTCCTTGAAGGTTATCTAACCCCATGTGACTTTTTTCTAAGCACAAACATATATAAAAACTCTAAATTAAGTTAGTAGTATTTATTATATATTATATATAGGTAAATAGATAATAAATTTGAAAGAAAATTAAGAAGATATGGGGATTTGAAGCGGAAAAGAAAAGATTAAAATTAATGTAAAGTAGTTATTAAATTCTGACAAAAACAAGATAGTTATAATATGTAAGTGTTCATATGATTTAAAATATATGATTGTTATGTATTTCAGAGAAATGCTTCATGAATTGAGTTTTAATTAAAGCATATAATTAATAATTTATACAGAATAATATTTTCCAGTAATTAGAGACCAGTTTCTTATTATAGTTTTGATAGATATTATTATAGTCAACAAAGAATAAAAGAGTACAATATGGAAACAGTAAAATTAGGTGAACTTGATAGAATACACTGTTAGAGAATTACATTAAAATCTGGTAATGTAAATGTATCCTTTTTATCATTAATTTAAAAAATACATACCTACCACACTTCCTTCCTTCTCCCATTTCCTCCCCTTACATTCCTTTTACTCACCCTCCATACACTCCTAAGAATGGGTAATGCCCCCTTTGGGAGTCAGCAACTTACAGCATATCAAGTTGAGGCAGAATTAAGCTCCTTCTTTGTACATCAATACTGAGCAAGGCATCCCACTATACAGAATAGGTTTCAAAAATCTACCTCAGGCATCAGGAACAGATCCATCTTTCACTGCTAGGGGCCCTACAAGCAAACCAAGCTACATGATTATCATCCACATGCAAGGGGCCTAAATTGGTCCAGGAAGGCTCCCTAGGTGTTGTTCTAGAATCTTTGAATTCTCAAGAACTTGGCTCAACCTTCTCCATGTGTTTCTCTGACATGATTTTAACAGCAATTGCTCATACAATTTCTCCCCCATCTCTTCAGAAGAATTCTAGAAGCTCAGCTCAATGTTTGGCTGTGTATCTCTTCACCTGCTTCTCTCAGCTGCTGGGTGAAGGTTCTATGATGAAAGGTAACATATTCACCCGTGTGATTATAGGAGAAGGCCAGTTCAGACATCCTCTCCCCTATTGATAAGAGTATTATTTGGGGTCATACTTATGAATTTCTGGTATTTTCCTGGCAGGGGATTTGCTCCCAACCTCATAATGGTTCCCTATATCAAGCTATATCTTACTTCTTTCTTCTCCCTCTCTTCCTTTCCTCAAACCAACCATTCTGTTGCATTGTGTTTTATTAAAAATTCCATTCTTTCTTCAAAATAGGACAACATCTGCTAAAATGGGATTCATTATTTTTCTTTTTTATTAATATTATGAACAAAGTCACACTTTCTATCCTTTTATATCCTTATTCAAGGTCGCTTCCCCTCCCAACATATCAGGTCATTCTCTCTTCTCCACAACTCCCCATCCCCTCCCTGGGTAGGCGGCAGAAATTATTTTTCTATTCCCTTTTATCTAGTATTTTTTCAGGCATTTTGATCTTTGTTCCTATTTGTGATATATAATTTTATTTAAAATATTTCAAGTGTTTATGGCAATGTGATTTCTATTTTTTCAGCTATTGAGAACTAGGTAGTGAACAAAGAAATAAAATTTATTCTCAAGACCTGTTATGAGATGCTTCTATGTAGATTTATGAACATATTTTATCTTTAAATGATATTAACTTAATAAGTATGATAGTGTCTCTATATCAAAATAAAATCTTTTGTTTACTGCCATTACTACAAATAAAATAATATTTGATAAACATTGAGGGATGAACCAATGTATTCATTTTATGGTAAGTTATTGTTTGTCAGTTTAATACTAAGCCTATTTAGTAGAAACATAGCTAAAGTTTTCTTATTTTCAGCAGAACACAATTAAACTAGAGTCCCATGAGTAAACAAATAAGATAGATAAGAAGCTAAATAATGCTTACTCAAATCTAAATGAACATATGTAATTCATCCCACAACTCAGGCATCATTGTGGAAGAAGAGACAGAAAAGCCAGAGACAGAGGACAGAAAAGAGGCTCTTCTAAGCATATGAGTTTACAAAGCTTGAGTGTATGCACAAGACTCTTATTTACATGGCTGAAAAGCAGCATGGAGAAGGAATTTGGACATGAAATCCTATTCCAAGCCAAGAAGCTATTGCAAATGTTTAATTTCTATGAGAGTTATAGGCAATGTTCTATAAGAGTGCAGCCCTTGTATATCAAATGCTGTCCAGTGGAAAATGACAGATCCAAAATTACTTGAGGACACAGGTTGGTCATAAAAAGTTTTAAAAAGATGTGTATAAATTTAATTGAATAAAGAATGCTGGAAAGATCTTGTAGAGATGTAGAATAAAAAATGAGTATGTAAAAATTTCTCAAACAACCTAGGTACCCCTCAACTGAAGAGTGGATTAACAAACTGTGGTACATCTACACAATGGAGTCCTACTCAGCACTAAGAAAAAATGATATCCTTAAATTTGCAGGAAATTGATATTTCCTTTTGTTTTTTTGTGATGGGTTGTATGTATTTGGAGAATATCCTCTTTAGAGATGTATCACAAACCCAGAAAGATAATCAGGGGATGTACTCACTTACTAATGGACTTTAAACAAAAAGCAAAATATTTCTAAGCTGCAAACCACAACCATTGAACAGCTTGATAAGTAAAACACTTTGGACCAGCACCTTGGAGCCCATTCCCTCCAGAGAAACACCTGACCCAGATTCGATGTTGGGATGAGGAAAGCAGATCTGCCTGGAGTGGGTGCTGAAGTAAAACACATTGGGACCTTGGGACCTCCTGCCCTTGCTGGGGAGTAGACAAAGTTATGGAGAGAAGAGAGTGTGACTGGAAGGGGCAGGAGGGGGAAGGGAGTTTGAAGTAGGATAAAAAATATGACTTTATTCATAACAATAAAAATGGATGAAAAGAAAATAATGTGAAAGACTTTAATTAAAATATAATATTTTCTTTTTTGTATCCATTGTGTTAGTGTATGTCTTTTTATAGGTGAATTGAGTCCATTGATAGTAAAGGATATTAGTGACCACTGGTTGATATTTCTTTTGTTTTTTTGTGATGGGTTGTATGTATTTCCTTTTTCTGGGTTTTTCTTCTGTGGGGTTACAAGGGGATACATGGATAAAAAAATAAGATTTTTTTCATAATAAAAACAAATCGAGAAAAATATAATATTTTCTTTACAACTTATCTGAACATTTTCTTTATAAATTTTAAAATACTCAAGACCTGTATTTCTTATAGTGGGCTTATTTTAATATTGCTGAACTTTAACCCTTTGACTGGTTCTTTCTCAGAGAAAACTGCAGTCTGTGTTTGTGTCAGTTTTGTGCTAACACCGGTAACATTAAGACTTGTTTTTGCTACTCCATAGCTATAAAGATTTTCTTAAACTGCTTCTTCATTAAACCTTTTAAAGCTTGTGTGTTCTTGCTTGTCTTTTTCCTCTGATCATATTGTCCATTGGTTTTGTAAATAATATTTTAGTTGCATTAATTTATTATAAAAACAAACCATCAAACAGCCTTCCCTTCCAAACATTGGTATATATATTTAAGATCTCACAACTTACTGCAGTTGTATTTCACAATTTTAAGAACTTTTAATTCTATCAAATAACTCTTATAAAAGAAAGTACAAAATAAAATTAAATAGTTAAAAAATAAAACACTATCTACATGAAGGAATATTTATGTAGTTGTCAAAGTCTGTATTAAATACATACTTTCAACAAATTAATTTAAACAGCTTTTACTCAGTCCTTACCTTTTATTCATTTACTGTCTGGTACTGTCAAACCAAAGCTGTGAGTTTCCAGACTCCAGTGCGCTCTTCTGTGGCTACATTCCTATCAGACTACATGATATCATAACCCAACTACAACTAAGCAGGCTAACAGGGTAGCCAACACATGAATGTGGCTATGCTGTTTAAATTTTAATTAAATATAATTAGAAGTAAATACTGTTAGTTACACTTGCTGTATTTCACCTGCCAAGTATTTTTACTAGAAATTATCAACAATAATAATCATCTTTGATATATAACACACATCAAATTTTACGTGGGTCTGCCAGGCCTTGCAGCACAACATAATAATAAAATTGGTAAATTATTAACAGGAACTGTGCTAGAGAGCTCAGAGTTTATATAAAAAGATTACAACAATAGCAATGGCTTAAAAAATTCTCTATTACTTAGCAGAAAGCCAAAAAAAATAAAATGGAAAAAAATGTCATGCAGGTTACTTCTATAAACAAACTCTATTACCACCAGTAAGTAAACATAAAGGTTTACAGAAATAAAATTTGACAGATAGATGCATTTCACTTTGCAAATTTTGGAAAATTAGTATGCACATTATATAATAGATACATTTTCAAAATTTTAGTGGGCAACAGTTTTTAGTTCACAAAAGTCTGATTCTGTAATCACAAATTTACTTTTATTTCTGATCACTATAAGAATACTTGTACAAAGTAAGACTGGCAATGCTCCAGTATGCCTCAAGTAAAATGAAACAGTTTTTTGCTTATTATAATATAAAGCTTATTACTGGTATACCACACAGTTCTACAGGGCAAGCAGTCATAGAAATATAAAATTGAACTCAAAATATGTAGGAAATTAACGGATAGAAGTAGCAAAGACCTCCAGAAATAGACTACATAAACTTCATTAATTTTATTTTTTTCAATATTTGAAGCTGATTTTATTCAATATAAAATATATCTCCACATATCCCCTTTTGTGTCAAAAATACAAAGATTATAACTAACATAAGGAAAACTATATACGATAGGTACAATAGTTGTACACAATATATGCAAGCAATTGTTGCATGAGTAATGACAGTCCCTTAACAGTTGACAAATTCTTAGAAAATATTTCATTATTTATCCTATTTTGTGAGTCTAAAGGATTGTACCTAATTTAAATTCTATATAACTTGTATTAGTGACTGAAAACTATCTTTTGATGTCTCTCAAACTTAGACACTTTATCCTCTTAGTGAGTTTCTTTTCTTAAACTGTCACCAGAAAACTGTAAGTATAACTATCTCATTTTCAACTACCTCAGAGACTCAAGAAGAAAATGATATTAACTAAACAAACAGAACATCCAAGCAAGCAACTTAAAAAATTAAAAATGCAATAGCTGGCTGTCTAGACAGTAAACAAGATTCCTCTGCATCATTGAAGCATCCATCTTTGGCCTACAGGTCTAGCATGTCTGACAGACTTCTCTGAAGCACCATATTCTTCTATAAGATCTTCCTACTTTGTCCTGGCAAGGTTTGACAGTTCCTTTTTTATATGTCCTATTTGTCCATTTTGGACATCATACTGTCAGCAGTTGAGGCAAGAGCAGTTTCTTTCCCAGTGCCTAGCTGCTGCCACATAGAAAGTCAATTCAAAATTGAGTTTCTTCAATAATCAATTATCTTCTATGAAGTAGAATGGTGCTGTCAGAAGCACATGTCTAATTCTCAAAAAAAATAATAAAAACCTATGTTATTAAAATACCTTAAATTATGCCATATTCTGTAGGTCTCTGACGTGTTTCAAGAAGATGTGTTCATTAAAATATATCTGTTTGACCTTGAAAATATCTAATAAAATTATGAATTTGATTGTAATGTCTAACTACTAACTTGCAATTCTTTATATACTAATTGGTTGGTAATAATAACTTTCTTTATATATGTACATATATATATTTATTATTTGGTGATTTTACATCATGCACCCCATCAAATTCAGTTATTAGACCTCTCAGATTCATGTCCACTCTTATTATCTCCCCATTTACAAAACCACCCATTCATGCTGCTCATTTACTTACTGGAGCATAATTAAACTCCCTGTAGCCAAACCCTTAAAGAAAACAATCTTTCCTCACTCATACCCTTTCCAGAAGACATCAATGTAGAACTGAGGTATTGTGTCATTTGGCTATGTTATAGCCTTGATTTATTGTGTAAAATGACCTCTCTTTATTTTTATTTTATTTTATTTTTTGAAGTCCATAAATGAGTAAGTAAATCCCCTTCTTCTCTTTCTGGAATTCTGATACATTGCTCGGAAGGATATTCTCCAAATCTATCCATTTGCCTGCAAATTTTAGGATATCATTTTTTTTCTTACTGCTGAGTACTACTCCATTGTGTAGATGTATCACACCTTTTTAATCCATTTGTCAGTTGAGGGGCATCTAGGTTGTTTCCAGGTTCTTGCTATTATAAATAATGCTGCTATGAATATAAATGAGCTAATGCTTTTCGGGTAGGAATGTGTGTCTTTAGGTTATATGCCTAAGAGTGGTATTTCTAGATCCTTGCAGAGATTGATTGCCAGTTATCTGAGAAACTGCCAAACTGCATTCCAAAGTGGCTGAACATGTTTACCCTCCCACCAACAATGGAAGAGTGTTCTCCTTGCTCCACATTTTCTCCAGCATCTGTGTCTCTAATAATAGCCATTCTGACAGGTGTAAGGTGGTATCTCAGAGTTGTTTTGATTTGCATTTATCTGATTACTAAAGATGTTGAGAACTTTTTCATGTGCCTTTTAGCCATTATTAATTCTTCTGCTGGGAAGTCCCTTTTTAGTTCTGAACTTCATTTTTTAATTGGGTTATTAAAGGTTTTAGGCTCTAGTTTCTTGAGTGCTCTATATATTTTGGAAATCAATCTTCTGTCACTTGTAGGGTTGGTAAAAATCTTTTCCCATACTTTAGGCTGTCGTTTTGTTTTATTGACCATGTCCTTGGACTTACAGAAGCTTCTCAGTTTCTGGAAGTCCCACTTAATTAATTTTTGTTCTTAGTGTCTTACCTACTGGTGTTATATTTAGGAATGTTCACCTTTGCCAATACGTTGGAGGGTATTTTCCACTTTCTTTTCTTTCATGTTCAGTGTAGCTGGGTTTATGTTGAGGACTTTGATCCACTTGGATTTAAATTTTCTGCAAGGTTACAGGTCTGAATCTATTTCCATTTTTCTACACAATACCGTCCAGTTATGACAACACCAGTTGTTAAAGATACTATCTATTTTCCATTGGATATTTTGGGCCCCTTTGTCAAAAATCAGGTGTTCATAGTTGTGTGGGTGAATGTCGGGATCTTCAGATCTATTCCATTGTTCCACAAATCTGTTTTTTATGCCAGTACCAAGCTGGTTTTTTAAAAAGAATTTTTCCTTTTTTTATTATAAATAAAATCTCATTTTTAATCCATGTATCCCCTTGTTCAGGCTCCCTCCCCACTCTCGCCGCTCCATGTCTCTCTCTCTCTTCTCCCCATCTCCTTATATTCTCACCAGCAAGGGCAGGAGGTCTCAAGGTGGCTTAGTTCAGCACCTACTCTAGGCAGATCTGCTTTCCTCACCCCAACATCAAAACTGGGTCAGTTGTTCCTCTGGAAGGAATGAGCTCCAAGGTGCCAGTCCAACATACTTCAAATCTCAAGCTGTTCAGTGCTTGTAGTTTTTAGCTTAGGAGTGCTTTGCGCTTTGTTTAAGATGAGTACATCCCCTGCTTATCATTCTTGATTTGTGAGACCTAGCTCAGGAGTATATTCTCCAAATCCATTCATTTGCCTGCAGATTTTAGGATATCATTTTTTCTTACTGCTGAGTAGTACTCCATTGTACTACTGAATAGTATAAAATTGTGTAGGTGTACCACAGTTTGTTAATCCATCCCCAGTTGAGGGGCATCTAGGTTGCTTCCAGGTTTTTGCTATTATGAATAATGCTGGGCCTTGACATCAGAACTCAGGGGAAGGTATGCCTTCAGAGACTGTGCAGGTTCTGACTATTATAAAAAATGCTGCTGTGAACATAGTTGAGTAAGTGTCCTTGTAGTATAATTGAGTAGCCCTTGGGTATATACTCAATGGTTGTCATTGAGTCTTGAGGTAGGATGATTTCCAATTTTCTGGGAAGATGCCATACTGATTTCCAGAGTGGCTGTACAAATTTGCATTTCCACCAACAGGGGAGGAATGTTCCCCTTGCTCCGCATTGTCACCAATTTAAGTTGTTATTTGTGCTTTTGATCTTAGCTAGTCTGTCATGTGTAAGGTAGTATCTCAGTGTCATTTTGATATGTATTTTCCTGATGACCAATGATATTGAGCAATTCTTTAAATATCTTTTGGTCATTTGAGATTCTTCTGTGAGAATGCTTGGTTCAGTTCTATGGGCCATTTTTTAATTGGCATGTTTGGTATTTTGATGTCTAGTTTTTTAAGTTTTTACATATTTTTGAGATCAGACCTCTATCAGATGTGCAGTTGGTGGATATGTTTTCCCATTCTCCAGGCTGTCTGTTTGTTTTATTGACCATGTCCTTTGCCATATTGAAGCTTCTCAGTTTCAAGAGATCTTATTTATAATTATTGTTCTCAATCTCTGTGCTACTAGTTTTATACTTTGAAAATGATCTTCTGTTCTAATGTGTTCAAGGCTATTTTACCTTTTCTATTCTATCTGCTTTAGTGTAATTTATGTTAAGGTCTTTGGTCCACTTTGCCACCAAGCTGTTTTTATACTGTAGCACTATAATATAAGTTGAAGTTGGAGATGGTGGTGCCTCCTGAGGTTCTTTTGTTGAGAAAAATTGTTTTGGCAATCCAGGCTTATTATAACAGGATTATTCCAAATACAACTGAATGTTGTTCTTTCAAGAACTAAAGAATTATGATGGGATTTTGATGGTAAGTGCATTTAATCTGGAGATTTCTTTTACTAAGATCTTCATTTTCACTATGTTGATCCTACCTAGCCAGGAACATGGAAGATCATTCCATTTTCTTATATCCACTTCAATTTTTTTCTTCAAAGATTTAAAATATTTGTCAAACAGATCTGATGCTTCTTTGGTTATAGTTACACCAAGGAATTTAATGACATTTACAGCTATTATAACAGGTGATGTTTCTCTTGTTTCTCTTATTTCTTTTTCAGCCCTTTTATCTGTTGTGTATAGGAGGGCTACTTGAGTTAATCTTATATTCTGCTACATTGCTTATGGTGTTTATCAGCTATTAAGTTCCCTGGTAGAATTTTGTGGGTCACTTATGCATACAATCATGTCATTTGCAAACACAATTAGTTTCACTTTTTATTTTCCAATTTGTATCCCTTTAATCTCCTTTCCTTCTCTTGTGGCTTTAGCTTAAACTTCCAGAACTATGTGGAATAGATAAAGGGAGAGAGCACAACTTTGTCTCCTTCCTGGTTTTAGTGGGATTGCTTTGAGTATTTCTCCATTCAGTTAGATGTTGGCTGTTGGCATCCTGTAAATCTCTTTATTATATTTAGATATTTTCCCTGTATTCCTGATCACTACAAGACTTTTATCATAAAGGACTGTTGGATTTTGTCAAAGGCTTTTTCAGCATCTAAGGAAATGATTATGTGTTTTTTCCTTTGGTATGTTTATATGATGGATGATATTTACAGTTTCCTGTAGGTTGAACCATCCCTGCATTTCTGGGATGAATTCTACTTGATCATAGTGAATAACTTTTTTTTATATGTTGTTGGATTTGGTTTGGCAGAGTTTTGTTGAGAATTTTTGCTTCAATGTTCATGAGGGAAATTGGTCTGTAAGTCTCCTTCTTGGTTGTGTTTTTTTTTTTTATTTTAGAATAGAAATTATAGAGATTTCTTTAAAAGGTCAAAGAGTAAAAATGCACAAAAAGGTCTCGACAACAATAATTATCAGGGGTTTCACATGAGGATGATAAACACATGATTCATTTTTGGAAAATCATTTGAGAAACAAACTAGTGATTTATGATTTGAAACCTTGAGATGCTTTAGATGTAGCATGCCCTATTTAAGAATAAAAATTGCTGAGCAGGGCATGGTGCTTACTCCTTTAATTCCAGCACTGGGGAGGCAGATGCAGGCAGATCTCTTTTAGTTCAAGGCCAGTCTAGTCTACTGGGTGAGTTCCAGTACAGGCAGTTCTGTTACACAGAGAAACTGTGTCACCAAATACAAAACAAACAAAAAATTCAGTCTGAGCCTATTATACCTCTCAGCATACCCAGTAGGTTATTTTATAATCACCTTTTCTGATAGAAAAATTTCCCAATATAGTCAAAGGACACATGAAGGTAAGAAAATGCAACAGCATAATAACGTGTAAACAATTCACTGTTCAGACAGGAGCAACCTCCTGCACCTCTCTGTGGTATACCAGTTGCTTAACTCCACAATCAAATTCCATATGAGCATATTTCTAAACAATGTTTACAGTTGCTGTTTTAACAAGGATTTCATTCTTAGGCATATAACAAGAAATTACAAATAATAGATCCATTTGATAAGAGCATGTATGAGATATAACTGCTACTCTGAGCACAGTCAGTTCTCATGTCTCTCTTGGTGTACCAGCATCAGAACCTGGGAAATGGCAGATCCATCAGCTCCAACATCCCTAAAATATGTTTTCAAAATGCCCGTTTTATTTCTATACAATTTAGAGCTATTCTATAAATTGTTTCTATTTTGAATAACAGAATATAGGATTTTAGTAATCCTACCAGTTAACCTTACATGTTTTTCTCAGTTTTACTCAGAAGTGAGGAATGATGAAAAAAGGAGTCTATTAAGATTGTATTTTTGTATATTTTACATGATTTATTGTATTTTTTATTTATTAAGAAAAACAGTAAAATGAATTTAAAATGCTGATAAGTAAACAATAACTATAAAGAAAATAAAAATCATTCATAAGCATGATTTATCAAGGGTGATAATGCGAATAAGTTTGCTACACATAAAATTACTTTGTGTTCAGCTTTCCCTCTGAATTTTTTTTCTATCCCTGTATATGCTTATTCAAGGTCCCTTCCCCCTCCTGCCACATCAGGTCATTTTTTCTTCTCCACAACTCCCCATCCCCTCCCTGGGCAGGGAGCAGACAGTCCTATGGTCCCACTGACCCATTATCAGGGTTATTGTGGCCTCATAAAAAGAATGGCAATATTCTTTTGGTTTCTACTATATGAAACAGTTTGAGGAGTATTGGTATTAGCACTTCTTTGAATGTCTGGTAGAGCTATGCATTGAAACCATCTGGACTTGGGCTTTTTTCATTTGGAAGACTTTTAATGACAGCTTCAATTTCTTTTGGTGTTATACGACTGCTTAAATTTTTAATCTGATCTTGATTTAATTTTGGTAATTGGTATTTGTCCAGAAAGCTGTCTATTCCTTATAGGTTCTACATTTTTGTGAAGTATAGATTTTCAAAGTATGACCTGATAACCCTCTGGATTTCCTGAGATTCTGTTGTTATGTCCCCCTTTTCATTTCTTGTTTTGTTGATTTGGATACTCTGTCTCTGCTTTTTGGTTATTTTGGATAAGGGTTTATGTATCTTGTTGCCTTTTTCAAAGACTCAACTCTTTGATTCATTGATTTTTTTTTGTATTGTTCTTTTGGTTTCAATTGTATTGATTTCAGCTCTAAATTTGATTATTTTCTATTCTTTTTAAACTGTGTTTGTGTTTGCTTCTAATTTTTCTAGGGCTTTCAGCTGTGCTGATAGTTCTCTAATGTGAGATTTCTCTAGTCTTTTCATGCAGGCATCTAGTGCTATGAATTTTTCCCCTTAAGCCTACTTTCATTGTATCCATAAGTATGGGTATACCATGGATTCAATTTTGTTAAATTCTATGAAGTCTTTGATTTCTTTTTAAATATTGTCCTTGACCCAGAGGTGGTTCAGCTGAGTGATGTTTGGTTTCGATGAGGTGGTAGGCTTTCTGTGATGCTTGATGTTACTGACCTCTAACTTTAGACCATGGTGATCTGAAATGGTACAAGGAGTTATACCCGTTTTTTTACACTTGTTGATATTTGCTTTATGACCTAGTATGTGGTCAGTATTAGAGCAAGTTCCATGGGGTGCTGAGAAATGTGCATATTCCTTTTGTTTTGTTGAAGGGTTTGATATATATCTCCTAAGCATATGTGGGTCATAACTTCTACTAGACCCCATTTTTCCTTGTTGAGTTTCTGTCTGGTTGACCTATTTCAGGGTGAAAGTAAGGTATTTAAGTGTCTATTAAGGTGTCAAATTTCATATGAGGTTTAATCTTTAGAAGTGTTTCTTTTACATATGTAGCTGCCCTTTTGTTAGGGGCATAGACTTTTATGATTGAACTTTCGTTTTGGTGAATTATTCCTGGGAAAAATAAGTAGTGACCTTCCTGGTCTCTTTTTATTGATTTTAGTTTAAAGTCTATTTTGTTAGATATTAGAATGGCTACACCAGCTTGTTTCTTAGGGCCATTTAATTGGAAAGTTTTTTCCTAATCCTTTACTCTGAGCCTGTGTCTGTCTTTAATTGAGGTGTGTTTCCTTGTATGCAGCAGAAGAATGGTTTCTGTTTTTGTATCCATCATGTTAGGGTTCATAGGTTATTTGAGTCCATTAATATTAAAGGATTTTAGTGATCACTGATCAATATTTTCCATTATTTTTGGTAGTAGCTTATATTTGCTTTTTATCGGGGGTGGGGGTTCTTTTGTGGGCTTATCTATTGTCCGTGTTTACACGGTTGTTTCTGGTTTCCTTAGCTTGGAGTTTTCCCTGTAGGGCTTTTGGTAGGGCAGGATTTGTGGTTAGGTAATGTTTAAATCTGGTTATGTCATGAAATATCTTGTTTACTTCATCTATGTTGATTGACAGTTTTGCTGGTACAGTAGTCTAGGTTGGCATCCATGCTCTTTTAGTGTCTCTATAACTTCTGACCATAATCTTCTTGCTTTCATTGAATAGTCAGGTGTTATTCTGATGGGTCTGCTTTTATAGGTGATTTGGCCTTTTTTCTTTGCAGCTTTTAGTATTTTTTTTTCATCGGTAGGTTTAGAGACTTGATTATTGTATGGCAAGCAGACTTTTTTCTTGGTCTTGTCTATTTGGTATTCTGTATGCTTCCTGTATTTTTATAAACATTTTCTACTTTAGGATGTGACAGTTTTCTTCTATGATTTTGTTGAATGTACTTCCTGTGTCTTTGAGCTGGTATTCTTCTCCTTTTTTAATTCCAGTTAATCTTAGGTTTGGTCTGTTTATTTTGTCCGAAATTTCCTGGACCTTTTCTGTTATGGCTTTTTCAGTTTAGGTTTTTTCTTCAACTGTTGTACATATTAACACTATTGAGTCTTCCACCCCAGAGATTCTCTATTCCATCTCATGGATTCTGTTGGTTATGCTTGAATCTGTGGTAACAGGCCATTATTTCAGATTTTCTATTTCTAGTTTTGTCTTGGTTTGTGCCTTCTTTATTGCTTCTATTTCAATTTTTAATTCTTGGTAATATTTTTCACCTGTTTGTTTTCTTTTTCTTGGTTTTCTTTATTTTTTTTAAGGGCTTTGTTAATCTCTTCTAATTTCCTGTTTGTATTTTCTTATATTTCTATAAGGGAGTTTTCTTATATCCTATTTTAAGGCTTTTATTATTTTCATAAAAATGTTTTTAAGGTCATTTTCTTCTGTTCCCTCTTCACTGTTATGTTCAGGTCTTGAAGCTATAGAACCACTTGGTTCTTCTGATGGTGTCTTGTTGACCTTTGTATTGTATGTATTCTTGAAGTACCATCTGCCTATTGCTTCCCCAATTCACTCTTGGTTAGTTCTTGGTCAGCTCTTAGTGAGTTATTGGTCTGAGAGCTCTTTTTTTTCCTTCTTTATTTTGTATTTATCAAAAAAAAAAGAAAAAAAAACAGTAAAAAGAATTTAAAATGCGGAAGAGTTAACAATAACTATACAGAGGATAAGGATCATAGGCATGGCTTATCAAGGGTGGAAATACAAATAAGATTGCTACACATATATTTTCTTTGTGTTCAGCTTTCCCTCTGAATTTTTTTTCCATCCCTGTATATCCTTATTCAAGGTCTCTTCCCCCTCCCAACACATCTGGTCATTTTTCTTCTCTGCAACTCCCCATCCCCTCCCTGGGCAGGGAGCAGACAGTCCTATGGT
>PVIH01019091.1:0-36434 GCA_004025045.1 Sigmodon hispidus | reverse complement strand
GCATGAGAACCGCCGTTGATCACATTGAAAGCTGGAACTGGAAGGATGACCTCAGGGTTGCCAGCCAGGTCAGCGATGTGCCGGTACAGGGGTACTCCCTTTTCTGCAGCGCCAGCTTTGCACACGGCCAGGGACACTCCCAGGATGGCATTTGCACCAAATTTAGACTTGTTCTCAGTGCCGTCCATCTCAATCATCACCTTGTCAATCTTCTCTTGTTCCGTAACATTCACTTTCTTGCTAATCAGAGCAGGAGCGACAGTTTTATTGATGTGCTCAACAGCCTTTGAGACACCCTTCCCCATGTAGCGTGTTTTATCATTGTCACGGAGTTCTAGGGCCTCATAGATGCCAGCAGACATTCTTATAATATATGGAATTCTGAGCTTATTGAAATGTTCACGTGATCCTCAAAACAAACAGATATGCTTAAAGCTATTTCTATATACTATTTTACACAGAGAAGCTAACACACACCATTTCAATATCATACTCCAGATTCTTGGGATAATCCGTGGAGGAGTGGGTGTAGATGACAAACACTGAGACTCCAAGCACAAACCTTCTCTTACCTCAAAAACAGGATGTTGACTTCAAAAGATTTAGAGAAAATTCATTAAAATGAGCTTGTGTGGTCTCTCCGTGAAAGAAAATCAGTTTGAAGAATCCTTTGCACCTGAGCTCCAGGTCTTTGTAATGCCTGCTGGGGGTCTGGTTCTACTTTTTCTATCACTAAATCTAGGGCAGTTCCAAGCAGGACACACCCATGTCTCTCTCACATGTCCAGAATGAATCCACTCAATGTATTGCTTACTCAGAATCTATGCCACACTGTCTCCTCTGAGAGGAAGATGCAGGCCAACTCAAGCTGAGAGTCTACTATCCAAGGCAGAAGTTCAGGGCAGAAATTGAAGCAAAGCCTATGGAGGGATGCTGCTTAGTACCTGACTTCCCTTTGCTTGCTCCCCCACCTTTCTTTCTTATGCAGTTCAAGCCAACCTGCCCAGGGATGGCACTAATCCCAGTGAAGTAGGTGGTTAATCATTAATCAAGAAAATGTTCTAATAGGCTGACTGAATGAAAATGTCCTCTATTGAGGGTTCCTCCTCCCAGGTGTGTCTACATTTGTGTCAAGCTGAGGATGCTTCACAAAATCAGTATGTGGCTGGAGAGATGGCTCAGAGGTTAAGAGCACTGACTGCTCTTCCAGAGGACTGGGGTTCAATTTCCAGCAACCACATGGTGGCTCACAACCATCTATGATGACATCTGGTGCCCTCTTCTGTATACTGTATACAAAATAAATAAATTAATTAATCTTTTAAAAAATAAAAGAAGTAGGAAGTTATGTTGAAGTTGAAGTCAGGCAATGTATTTCAGAAGAAGAGGCCAGTGCAGGGGAAGTTTTATAGGAGTATCATAGGACTCTGGAAGAAAGAGCCTCTAAGATATGGCACTTAGCTCAGGAAATGAGGGAAAACAAGGAAAATGCATACTCAATTGCCTTTTACAGTTAGAATCTTACCAACAGTCCCACCCGACCTGTTCCTTCATCTGAACACTGTCTATGGTGACTTGAGTAAAGATGGTGCCAAGCAAGTCTTTTGACACCATTATATACTCAGCAAAATAATTTCCTTTTCATGTATGATATGAGCAATTCAATTATGTCAAAATTTTCCTTGTTTGTCGTTATCTTTAAATGATCTATGCTGATTTACATTTAGTTAGTTTATCTTGGATCAAAACAGATGGGGGGGGCACGTAAGCAAGTCAATGTGTTTTTATGTTCCCAAGTATTTAAAGGGAGTGCTTCATGTCACTTTTCTGCATCTCTGTACACACCTAGTAGTATGGAGTCCGATGCAACTCTGTCTATCAGGACAACATCCATTAGCATGTACAGTAGTCCACAAAAGGCAGGCTAATATATTAAGAAAAGCCACTAGAAAGGGTATGAGCATATCACATAGTATTAATCTTAAAAGATTCAAAGGTCAGAAAAAATAACTGATGAGGTGAGAACTGTTGCCCTGGGGCCTTCCATTCTGCAATTCCCTTTCAGAGAAGAGCTTAGTTGAGATGCAGCCCACTGTAGAGAAACCACAGAAGGGTTCACCATGCTTTCAAAAGAGAAAGTATCTAAGACATACTGGACAAACATCAATGCCAAATCTACATAGATTTTACAGGATTGCACATCATGTGGGTAGGGATAAGATACCCAACTGATCTTGACATTGGACTATAGGGCTAGATGTTGTGCTAGGGATCCTAGAAGACTCAGGGATTTGGAAAATATTCTAACCAGTAAGATAGTTGTTATAAGAATTTGTATGGGGATACATAGTGGGAACATGAGAAAATTTTTGAGAGAAAATAGATATTGTCACATAAAAATGTTTATTGTTATGGCAGAAAGTAAAACAGGATACATTGCATTTTAGGAAGGACTTCTCATAGGCTAGAAATCCAGCTAAACAGAGATTTTAAAAATCAGAGAGGTCTGCAATGGAATGAAAGCTACTAGATATGAGAAACATCCATTTGGGGGTGGAGTCAATCAAAGTGATCCCTTTGGGACCACAGATGCCAGAATCTTTTGCTATAGATCTGCACACATATCAGAAAGCACTTGCCCAGTACCACACAGCTCAACTCAAAACACTCTTCATCTGCTTAAGATGGGAGTAATCTCCTCTCAAAAAGATGGGCTGACTTTGCTGTATTTTTTTTCAGTATGTGATATCTTTGTAAATATTTTATTGGTTCATTTATTGCTACTTCAGATTTTGCTTAAAACACAGAATGCTGAAGTGTTTCGAAGGACTCTTTAAAATTGGGGACTAGGCTCTGTCAAGTTGCTGACACCCCATAGGACTGAGTAAAGGTTTCCTTCACAGGGCTGGTATAAACAATGAAAGCAGCAGTCCAGAGTATTTCCTTTGCAGATATCTTAAAGACTGTCTCTCCCAAAGTCTTAATCCTGATTCTAAATGTTTGCATTCTAAATTGAGATAAACTCATGCCTGCAACTATATTAGCTGTTCTTCTTCCTCAATGCCAAGGGCAATTCTTCCTGGAAAAAAATCCATCTTGTGTGATAACGTGCAATGTGTTTCTAATTAATAAAGTTGCTTTCTGCTGGCAGCATGGAAGTATCTTATCGTCACATGTGAGGGGAATTCATGCAGGGTCCTGTCTGTGCATGCTGAGCCCTGGAGCCAAAGAAAAATCTCCTGTCATTAACTGCTCTGCTTAACTAGCCTCCTTATTAAGAACCACGCCATCAGTCATGCTGGATAAGCATATCAGATGTAATGGACGCCAGAAGTTGATGAAATCCTTTGGCGAGAGCAATGACCAGTTTTGTTATATTAAGTTGTGGTTTGTTTCCAGTGTCGAAGGAGAAAAAGTCATTTACGATTGCTCAACATTCTTGGGTAAAATATTCCTGTCATCTGAATCCAGAGGTAAAAAAAAGGGTTTATTTGTTTGTTTGTTTTGCTTTTTTAAGTAGAAATAGTATTTTTCAGTTGAGAGGTGATGGAGCAAAGCTGGCTTTGGGGACAAGCCTGGCTTTGATGTAGCACTCACAGTTGTCACTTATCTTGTCACCTTCCTTCTCCTTCACTCCCTTCTCTGCAGAGAGGACACGTGCCTCCTCCTTGTGATGGGTACATGAGATAAAACTCCCTTCTCTGCAGAGAGGACACGTGCCTCCTCCTTGTGATGGGTACATGAGATAAAGTATGAAGCTCTGTGCGCTGTACAGATAAAGACATCATCTTTCTTGAAATAATAATTTTCATTCTGACAGACTCCACTAATGAAATAGCTGCGGGGAGGAGGGTGTAGCACGATTGCTTGCTAAAAGAGAATTATGAGACACTTCCTTCTTCAGTGTCTGAATTCCAGGTTTTACGTTTAAGTCTGATCCACAAAGGCTCCGTGGGAATTCACCCCTGAAGGAAACCAAAATTAAATGGAGGCATGGAATGCCGGGAACTTTCTGATAATGAGGTAAGAACGGTGTTTACAGTTTTGGAAATGATTTCCTGGAAACATTTATAACTGTGGTACTAATGAAAATGATGGCAAGTAAATGCCCTATAAGGAAGAGGGGGTGTTGCAGGCTCATGCACCCCTGTATTACTAAGCAAACGCTCCCATTTACACACATGAATGTTACATTGAGGTTCCCTGTGAGGCTAATGCACTGCCCAGCAACTGAGGGAAGAAAGCTTGGAGTAGAGATCGGTTGGAGGAGGAAAATTAAACTAATTGCTTTTAATCACAGCAATACAGCCCAGGTTGAGTCATCACTAAAATGAGATAATTTTCACAAGCATTGAGTACTCTTCAAATGTTTGAAGGATTAGTCTGATGCTGTCTTTAAATTATAAGCTAGAGGACCAAGAATAAAAACCCAGGCAAGCCTGGGACACACTGGGTACAAATAGAATGCTGCAGCCAAAGACAGGTTTACAAAAATGAGACTTTGTTCCTGTTACAATATCCACAGATCACAGAGGCTATGAAGACAGTGGAGACAGACTAGATGGAAGAAAATTGGGGAGGTGCTGATGGGTCAGTGTATCTTGTTCTTCTGTTTTCTTAGCACAGCAGAGTAAGGAATGAGTGCCACATAGTCTCCACCATATCTTCCAGGGAACTGCTTTATCCAGTAATGTCTTCCACAATCAGCAACCCCTTCACAAAATACTCTCAGGCTCTCCTACATGTCCTCTTTCCTCTCAGTCAATACCTTGCTGGCCTTTACCTTGCAATAACAAATTTATTAAGGGTTGGATCAAAGATATATTAATTTTTGGTGCCCAAGTGTTTCTGGGCAGCATGACGCAAATAAAATAGACTGAATCACAAAATAGTGATTTTCTTGAGTTGTATACTGGGTGTATCCTGCTGGATGTGTAAGTGGCAGTGACTCCCTCCCTGCCTTTCTAGGGAATCACCCAGGACTGCTTTGCTCTGCATCCATTAAACCAGGGCTTTTTCTAATTTGGTCTGATTTGGATTGTTGTCGCTGGCTGACATGCTTATTGAGACGCAAAAGCCTATCAATGTCTAGTGGAAAAATTCCTCTAACTGTTCTCAATTCATTCTCACGTGCATTCACTTATTCCAGTTAGTATTCTTGAGTACACACTGTGAGATGCTGCTTCACACCAGAGAAGCTAAAAGAGAAGAAGGACCTCCTCTTAAGACACACCATAGCAGCATCTAGCCATAGTTTAAAGCCTGCCACACTGAGGCTGAGATGTGAGTGATGATGCAGAAAGACCACAATGAGGGAAATAGATGGGAAGAAGGGGAGAGACAAGGAGAGACAGAATGAGCAATGCACAATGAAACCTGGGGTCCCAGCCTCCAAGTGAGTGCAGACTCAGACATCAGACAAACAAGTGAGTAAAGCTTAAATCCCGCATCTGACACAAAAGCCTAAGAGAAGAATGCAAAATAGAAGAGGTGGCAGCTGGGTGGACAGGTTGGCTGGCCTCTTTCAATAAGGACTTGAAGAAAGGGAGATGAGATTAGAAGGCAAAGGCACTGTGCTATGGATAAGCCAGCATTATGGCCACGGGCTGTAATGCAGCAAAGAACAAATTCCAGAACAATTCAGAGTGGTTTTAAGAGATGAAGTAAAGTATAATTGCTGTGTGTTAGCTAGGTGTGTATTTAGTCAAGCATAAAATGATGAGTAGACTTCAGTGTCAGCTTAAGCTACAGAGGGCCCTGTCTCAAAATACACACACACACATGCGCGCGTGCACACACACACCTGAGAAAGGACAGACCACCGCTTTTCATGAAAAATTTAAGGGTAAGAAAAAGAAGCTACCATGTCTCACAGATTTGTAAATAAAATACATTTACCTTTCTTAGTATAGACAAGCTGCGGACAATAATAACTATACAGATGCTCAAATCAGTGGTCAGAGGTAGGCCTTAGCTGAACAGATATCCTCAAATCTAGGCCTCTCAGCCCCTTCCAATTGAAAATGGAGTTTTTAAGTTCTGAAGGTTCACTAACTATCACTGTACAGGAGACTAAAGGCCGGAGGGTTTGTGATTAGGCACCTTCTAGGTGAAATAGAAATTAATTCCACCAGAATCCAGTGTGCATGGAGAAGGACTATGACCCACACTCAACTCAGCCTTGTGACCATAGCAGAGATCTCAGCTGCATTTGACCTGGGTTTAGAATTCCTGGAGACCTTGAAATACAAACTGATGTTTTTTTAAGCCATTAATCTGTCATACTTTGTTCCACAATGGGAATAAAGCTGAGGAAATTCTGAGATTCAGAAACTCTCCCAGCATTCTGTATGAGAAAAGAAGGACCTTTTATAACTCAGAGAATAAAATCAGAAGCCATGAATAAGCATCATATAACAGTGGCTTAGACTTGGCTCACTGACTCAGTCAATCAATATCTGACAAGTTCCTGGCTGACCCAGACCAGGAACCTCCATGGTCCCATCACTTCTCCCAGAAAAGAAGAGTCTATGAAGATCATTCTATTTCTTCTCACCAAGGTCCAGAGGTGCCTGAGGGATGGAGAGCCTGTCTCTTGTCATAACTCTGCTGGCTTCTCCTGGTCCCTCCTACAACTTAGAGAAGCACCCACGCAGAGTTCAGGACGTGGAAAGATCATATGAAAAGTGGAAAAGTCATATGGATGCTGAAGAGAAAGAAAGAATTGTCCTCTCAGGACAAGATTTAGGTGGTATGCTGGACAAGTTTATGTCATCTTGACCCATGCTAAAGTAATCTGAGGGAAGGGATGCTCAATTAAACAAATGCTTCCATAACACTGGGCTGTAGGACATTTTCTTAATTATGATTGGTGGGGGAGGGTCTGGTCCATTGTTCATGGTGCCATCCTTGGGATGGTGGTCCTGGGTCCTATAAGAAAGCAGGCAGAGCAAACCATGAGGAACAAGCCAATAAGCAGCATCCCTCCACAGCCTCTGCATCAGCTCCTGTTTACAGGTTCTGGATCTGATTGAATTCCTGTACTGACTTTCTTCATTGATGAATTATGATCTGGAAGTGTAAGCCAAATAAACCGTTTCCTTCCTGAGTGTCTTTCTTTGGTCATAGTGCTTCATCACAACAATAGTAATAGTAATCCTAACTAAGACAGGAGATTGGTGACTCTGGGAAGGCCCTGGCCCCAGCTGCTACTACAGCCATAGTCAGATACATATACAATGAAGACAACCCTCCTAAGCCACCTTAAGCTCATATTCATGAGAAAATCAGTGACCTACAAATTTTGTAAAGAAACCAAAGATCAAACAACAGTTTGGTTCAGCAGTTACCAGAGATTGTTCTAAAGTAGTAGAGATGTGAAAGGGGAGGATATAAATTTGTTTTTATTTAGTTGTGTTTCAGACATCATTTTTAAAGGCTTCTGACCAGAAAAAACTTTATTCTAAATTAAAATTAAAATGACCTTAAAAGTCACCACAATCATTAGAAAGCAAAATGAATTGTACCGGAAAATATTCTGGGGAGTGGATTGTGTTTGAAAGCATGGTATGCTGTGAGTCCATTAGGCAAAGATGTCCACAAAGACCCCTTTCTTACAGGCCTGACCCCAATACATTCCTTTCTATGGTGTTTGAACATCTTCCTCAGAACATATTCCATTCCCCTTATGGAATATCTGGGATAGAAATTTTGTGTCTCATAGAAGTTAAAACAATAGTCCTAAAACAAGAGAATCAATGACTGCCCAAAATCCTTGTATTTATATACATTATGGTCATTTGAGGACTGACTATCTGCAAAATTTTGTCAAGCATAATGATTGCATGTGTGCGTGTAAGAAATCAAAACAAATGTCCACAAAAATCACATGAAAATACTAAGCTTTGATGAATTTTAGGCAGTTAGGAAATGTTCAAAGGACTAAAATAGAAAACATGCAAATATTTGCATTCTGCCTGGACACACAAGTCATTAAATGTCTCCCTGTGTTTGGTTCTCATCTCCTCATGTCTAGCTCTGTCCGTCATGCACAGTGGTCTTACATTCCTCTGTCCCTGTGTGGGATGTGACTTATCTGCTCTAGGACTGTTTATTGAACTTGGTATTTACAAATACATGAGGACCATTCAATTAACTGTAATGGAAAGGCTTTACACATTCAATGGTAATCACAGAAACTGAACTTTTTGTAACTCACCAAACTCTGTTTGCTGTGTAACCAGTGCTTAGTGTGCTGGATCAGAAATGGGAGCTGTGGTTTTATACACAGAGAGTATACAGAGACCTGAAGATAAGTGAAATGTAACATAACCAGTTTCAAGGTAGCCATTCGGGAGACCAGCTTTAAAGAGTTTTAGCTGCACGTGATATTCCAGAGTCACATGGACAAATCAAGAAACAAGGGTGAAGAAGCAAGAAAATACATCCTTTAAAAATCTATAATTTTTTTGTTTGAGAATTTGATATATGCATGTAATATAGTTTTATTTTAACTTTTTATTGATTCATTGTGGCTTTCACATCCTGCATCCTGATCCCATCCACCTCTCTGCCACTTCACATCTGTCCTCTGCTTTTAAACCTCCCCTCCCAAGCTGTCATGTAGTGCAGTGAGTCACCCTTTAGTTCATAGATCTTCCTAGCAAGTGTTCATTGTAATGAGTCATTAGTCTGGTTCCAGGCCTCTGGTTTTTACTACACTATTGATGCTGGGCCCTTACAGGGCCTCCTCTTGGATATCCTGTTGTGTCTTGACAATCATGCAACTTTGAGTCTGCAAGACCAGCCCCTTCAATTGCTCCAGCAGATCATGTATGGGATGGATGTTTGGATGGGCCAACTCAAGCCTGGCTCTGGGCCTCACTGGTTACTGGGTTGGTCAGCCTGATGGCTCTCCCTCATGCTCAACACCGCAGTGAGCTCCCCAGTACCTACCAGGCAAATTCACCATATGCAGTAAGCAGCAAGGTATGGGACTTGTTCTGCTCTCAAATCCTAGGGCCACTCACCTACACCACCAGGTTCAGCTCTACGGTATTGCCTGGGAGAGGTGCAGGGCCACTCTGCCTAGTGTTGCAGCAGGTGAGAGGCAGGGTCACCTCTCTTGCTCTTCTGATTTCAGGACCAGCTCTCCCACTTGCCATGGGCAGTGGGGCAGGAACTTTTCTCTGTTATCCTCACTACCAAGTGGCAGGTGAGGGGGCAGAGCCATCTCCTCCACTCTCACAACCTCAGGGCAGGCTCACCTGAATCCCTGCCAGCCTTGTCCAGCCCTTCAGTGCTGCTCAGGTGAGATGCAGGACCTGCTCTCCCAAGTACTATACCAAGTGAGGGGCAGAGCCAGGCTCTTCCACTCTATTGAACGTGCCATAGGCTTTGAGTAGCGGGGCATCCCTCACACTCATTCTCTGGTTAGTTCACTGATGTCCCTGTCAAAAGAGTTGGCTCCGCTGTGCTACCCAGGAGACGTGTAGGACCTGCTCTCCCTAGTGCTACAGCTGGTAATGGGATGCACCAGTTTTCCCTAATGTTGTAGCCAATGAATGCCAGGTCAACTCTGCATATCCCTTTCCTCTGTGCCTTCAGAGATAACAGGAGCCACAGACATTAACAGAGACCATGGCTGCTGCAGGGCCACAGATGTAGATATGGCCCTTGGCAACAACCCAGGCCTGGACATCACCAGGGCTACAGGTGTCAAACAAGTCACCCACCTCAGCCCATTCCTCACCACCTTCACCTCTTCTTCTTCAGATCTGCATCTTCCACAAGACATGAACTGTCCTCTCTCTCTCTCTCTCTCTCTCTCTCTCTCTCTCTCTCTCTCTCTCTCTCTCTCTCTGTTTCTCTGTCTCTGTCTCTGTCTCTGTCTCTCTCTCTCTCTCTCTCTCTCTCTCCCAGCCCTATATTTGCTAGCCTTAATAGTGCCTGACTGCTTAGCACCACACTGGGCAGGCCTGGGTTGTCTCCTTCTGGTCCAAGGTGAAAAGCTCCTAGCAGACATGTGGATCTTTGTCTTCTGCTCAGTCTTCACAGCATAAACTATATTTTGATCAAATTCAATTCCCCATTCTTACCTTTCCCAATAATACCTTATTTTCCCATTTGATCATCATGTTTTTTTTTTTGTTTTTTAATTCTCTGAGTCCACTCAGTGCTGCCTGTATGTGCTTGGATATATGAAGCATTCTTAATAGTTTATATGCTGGCTGTCTTTTCTCAACTTGACACAAACCTAGACACATCTTGGAGGAGGAAATCTGAATGGATTGATTGCCTTCATGAGAATGGCCTTTAGGCAACTCTCTGGAGACATTTTCTTAAGACTAAAGCAAGAAGACTCAGCCTATTGTGGGTGACACTACCCCTGGAAGGCGGCCATGGGTGTATCAATAAGCAATCTGGGGAAGCTGGGGGAGCAATCCAAGAAGCAGCAGTCTTTCATGGTCTCTGCTTTAGTTCCTGCCTTTGAACTGCTTTAATGATAGACTACACATTGAATAGTTGAATAAACTCTTTCCTCCCATGTTGATTTTGGACATAGTGTTTAATAGCAGTGCTAGAAGCCTAAAGAAGATGGCTTCTTAAAGGCAGCATCCCTGAAGAAAACTAACTCTTTCTCTCAGCAGCCATCAGTTGCCTCCAATAGCTTTTCAGCTAGGGGTAGAGCTCCGTGAGCCCCTCTCCCTCCTTGCTAGAATTTTGAACATCTCAGTCTTGTCCAGATTTTGTGCATGCACTTACAGCTCCTGTGATCGAGTTTCTGTGCATCAAGGCACAGACACTACACTTTTTTGGAATTCATTTTATCTTCTTTTTTGAAACAGGATCTTACTATGTAGTACAGAATAGCCTGAAACTCATGCTCTTGTTGCTCCAGCCTCTTCCTAACACCAATGCTGGGCATGCACCAGCCTGTTCAATCTGAAAATGTGCTTGCATTGTATTTTGACCTCTTTCCTTTAGTGGCTTCCCCCATTACCTTTCACAGTTGATAGTTTCATACAAGATTAACCACCAGTATTACAAGCATCTCTTAGTCTAGCATCTGGACTGGTTTGTGTTCAGGTAGATAAGACCTGCTGACCTCCCTCCTCCACTCTGCCAGGGGAAGACTTGTGCGCTTTAGACTACCTTCCTTTCTACCACTGCAGACAGTTTCTACCAGTGACAAAGAGGAAATTAAATACCTGTTAGTGTGATGGGTGACATCAATAATGCAGAAGCCTTTCTATACCATAAACACAAAATGGATTACTTTTACCCTGAATAATAATATCATGAATATAAAATCATAATCATTTAGATATTCCTAGCATGCTCAGATTTGTAATAAACAACCTGAGAGCCTTTAAACATTTGGGGTGCAGGTTGAGTTTTTTGCCTTTCCCAGTTTTAAAGAAATAAGTCAAAAGGCCATGGCCTCTGTCTATGTGGCTGCAGCCTTGGGTTTCGGAGGAGGGAGACTCTGAAATGAAATACTGCTTATGCCCCAAGTCATTACTGTTCAACCAGAGCACAGCCAGAAGCCCAGAGGTTTGTACCTTATGTGGCATTCACAGGTGTGTAAACAGGAATGCGTGTTGGTTCTGTTTCCCTGCTGGTCCCTTGTACCACTCTTGCTAGCAGTACCCCACTTCCACCAGAACCTGGCCCTTCTTCTCACTGTTGCCTTCTTCAAAAATGGATGTTCTAGGGGTCTGCAGATTAGGCCTCACTCCCACCAGTACTCTACTGCACACAGACATTGTGGGTTCACATGCAGTCCCTGGGCCCCCAGGCATGCCTACAAGGTCTGAGCAAAGGTCACTTGGGACTCAGCCTTGGGAATAGACTTTTGGACATGATTTTCTGGTCTCAATGTGACACACAGCACACTGGTGTGGGAAGTCTACCTTCTCATCCCAGCTGACATTGCCTCAGGGCACTCGGTGAAGTAAAGGACAACAGGTTATCCACCTTGATTATGTCACCTGTCAAGACTCTTTGTTTCAAATATTTTTCTTTTCTTTGGCAACTAGTTAATATCATTATTTACCAAGATTTTCAATACATTCTTCATAGAAATAATCATTAAAAATATTTAGGAAGATCAGAAATTCAACCACTGGAGACATTCTTTCACTGAATTATCCTTAAGAACATATTTAAACTACAACCGTGGGTTGATTTAATATAAAGATAAAAGTAGATTCCCAAACATCTGGAACTTACCTGAATGAAGGTTACCTGGGACAAAAGTTAGACTCTAAATGGTGGCCACCATGAGGTATCTACTTGAAACATCATTTAATTTCCCTCCCTCCATGGTAGAGAATGTCATGTGGTACTATGTTTTAAAAGGTGTGCTCTGGAAAGAAGCTGTTTCATTACAGCAACAATGTGAGCCATCTCAGCCTTAGACAGACAACTAATGTCCATGAGTCCCATGAACACAGCAAAGAAGACAAATGTATTTGTTTCACATTATATCCTACGTTAAGGGAACCATAAGCAATACAGACACATTTAGTCAGGTCTAGTAAATAGATAATGAGAAGTTAAGAATGACTTTCCCACATATATAAATATACCTTTGTACCACATCACTAACACTTCCCCTTTGTAAATGTCCAGCAGTCATTTATGATCTATGCTTGTGAGTGTATGTGTCCAGCTCCTTTTAGTCTTAAGTAAAAACATTGCATGAACTACAGGTCTGCTTAAGCAACCAGTCACCACAAGTTCACTTGAAGCATAAATGAGGATGGGGCCTGAGAAGGATTCCTGGGTTCTGCTCAGCCTCCCAGCTGTAGACACAGGCCTGGTGCCTCAGGAGGACTGCTCTCATATAGCATTATTAAGCAATGGAAGTCTGCTGACTCCAGCAGGTTCTGAAGAGGGTGAGAATCTGTCTTTGACATTCATCATGATTATACTAGGAATGAACCTTCTCCCTCCCCCACCTCCAAGTTCACATCCAGTTCTTTATTCCATTTTTCTGAGAGTAAGCCAATTGGAAACTTCTGGAACAAAAAGAAGGCATCCAAACACTGGTGTGTGCCAATGATGGGTGCTGTCCAAGGCACGAATGAAACTCTAAAGAGATAAAAGTTAGGCTAAAAATTTTTATCTAAGTTTCTTATAATTACAGAGAAAATCGCATTAGAGGAACATTCAAATAAGATAAGAAATAATAAGAGGCAAAATAAAAGGGCATTCACTTCAAATTTTAGGCAACAAAATGAGCCTCTGTATCTAAGTCAAGTAGAGGCCAAGTTTGAATTTTCTTCTGCCAATTAGCACAGCAATCTAGCAGCTTCTGCCTCGTTCATGAGACTCCTTATCCAGTCTTCAGTATCCTCATGTAGACATTTACACAATGCAGGAAATGGGCTTTCCAAGAAGGAAGTGCAAAATGTCTACCACTTTCTCTCCAGTTATTGTTTCAGCCTTCTAAGCCCTGTCATAGACAGGAAGTGAGAGAGTACTGAAGCTCAAAACGAAACGTTTCATAGTGTGTGTGTGTGTGTGTGTGTGTGTGAGAGAGAGAGAGAGAGAGAGAGAGAGAGGTGTATATGTGTGTATATGTGTGAGTGTGTGTATGTAAGTGTGTGTATGAGTATGTGTGCATGTGTGTATGTGTGTGTATGAGGTGTGTGTGTATATGTGTATGTGTGTGTGCATGTGTGAGTATATATGTATGTGTGTATGTGTACATATGTGTGCATGTGTGTGAGTATCTGAATGTGTGCATGTGTGTGTGAGAATATATGTGCATGTGAGTGTATGTGTGTATGTATGTGAGTGTGTACATGTATGTATGTATATGTGTATGTATGTGTGTGAGTGTGTGCTTATGTATGTGTGAATGTTTGTATATGTGTGTGACTGTATATGTACGTGTGTGAGTATGTGTGTTTGTATGTGTATGAGTATGTATGTGTGTGTTTGTGTGTATGAGTATGTATGTGTGTGTGTATGAGTATGTATGTGTGTGTATATATGTGAGTATGTGTGTGTTTGTGTGCATATGAGTGTGTATGTGTGCAAGTGTGTAAGTATATGTTTTTGTGTATATGAGTATGTATGTTTGTAAGTATGTGTATGTGTGTGTGAGTATATGTGTGTGTTTGTGTGTATGAGTGTGTATATGTGTGTATGTGCATATGTTTGTGAGTGTATATATATGTGTGTGTATGTGTGCATGTGTGTATGCATGTATATGTGTATGTATGTGTGTGTGAATTGTGCATGTGTGTATGTGTATGTATATGTGTGATTATGTGAATGTGTGTATAAAATAATTTACTTCATTAGATTTTTCTTTGTTCTTATTGATAATGATAAATAATACTAAAGAGTAGAGTCTTCTCCCTCAAAGCTAAATTCAACTATTGTAATCTTCACTCTGACAGATGAAATCAAGAAAACCTTAAAATTTCCAAAATGCACCACCTAAGAAATGACTTACCAACACAAGTCTCTACAACACAAATACCATGTTAAACTTACATATTAAAAACTTACATGTTAAACTTAAACTTACATGTTAAAAACTCTACATATTAAATCCCATATCCTTATGGCCCTTGTATCTGTCTGGGGAAAGTTATTCCTATTTTTAAAATGGGAAGAGCAATAGTTGACTTGAGGCCTATAAAGAGCTAGCAAGTTGTGCAGAGAAGTTGCCTTTCTTGTCTCTAGACTTCACATTGCAAGAGACAGAGGAAGCTGTGTACACATTTGCACCAGCTTCTTCATTTAACAAATACTCATGCAAAGTGAAACAAGGTTCAGCAGGAGCGAAGCATAGTGTTGAACACTGGGCATTCACAAAGCATCACATCTACTGTGAAAGTCAGGTGTTAAACATATCAATTGATTAGAACTTGATTAAGAGAACACATAGGAGAGCTGATTGTGAGGTGTCGAAGAACTACTCCTAAGGAACTCCTGTCTTGGTGAAGCTCTAAGGTGGAAGGAACTATTTGAACAAAGGAAGAACATTTATCAGTCTGTTTTCTGTTGCTATGACAAAAGACTGACCAAAATCAAATGAAGGAGGAAAAGGTTTATTTGGCTCCCATGTCCCAGGTTTATCCCTGAAGGATGCAAAAACAGGAGCTTAAGCAGGGCAGGAAACAAGATGCAGAATCTAAAGCAGATAGAATGAAGGAATACTGCTTATTGGCTTGCTCTCTCATGGCTCACTCAGTTTGCTTCTTTTATACAAACCTGAACTAGCTGTCCAGGAGTGGCAATACACACAACAAATATTAATTAAGAAAATGCCCCAAAGACTGACCTACAGACCACTCTCAGAAAGACCTTTTTCTAATTAAGGTTCTTTCTTTCTAGTTGACACTAGCTTTGTTAATTTGACAAAAGAAAGGAAGAGAGGGGGGGAGGAAGGAAAGAAGGAAGGAAGGAAGGAAGGAAGGAAGGAAGGAAAAGAAAACTAACAATACACGTGATACAAGCAGAGAATATGGCCATAAAGAAGGGATGGGCACATGTGAGGACGGGAGGCTTACAGAGTTAGAATAAAGATCAACAATGAACTTGTGATGAGATACAGAAAAAGATAAAGCATATCTCTTGCTGACATTTGCTAAAGGTTGGCCTTGGCCAACTTGGTCCTAGGTCCAGTGAGTTTCTAAATGTTTTAGAACTAGTAAGAAAATGAGCACCTTGTTAAAAATGGGCAAAGATCTAAGCACCTCATCCAAGAATATATATAAATGGAAAATAAGTATATAAAATAAGCATGTCATTTGGAACTACAAATTAAATCAAAAATTAAGAGTATATGATCATAGGTTCAATCACTGGAACATAAAATAAAATAAACAATGGTACATCCATTAATATGGCCAAATACTGATGGATAAGCAGAATACAGAAGTAACACTGCTTGAGGGCAAACGAAATAGTAAATGGTCTAGAAGAAATCCTGGCTGTTTTCCACTCCTACCATAGGATCCTGCAATTATGTACCTTGGTGTTTACCCAAAACCAGATGAAAACTAAGTCCACTCAGAAATCTCCACATGGATATTTGCTCATTATTTTCCAGACTTGGAAGCAACAAAGCTGTCCTTCAATCATGGTATCACTACCAAAAGGATATTATTCAGTGTCAAAAAGAAATGAACTGTCACACCACAGGAAGGCATGGAGAATGGAGCACGCTAGGCATCATGGCTCTGGGGGACCTTGCCCTTCCCCTAAATCTATCCTATTTAGGGATAGATTATATCCCTAAAGCTAGTCACCAAGATCTGTTTCCCTATTTGGGCACTTTCTTATGTCGGACTCATTCCTAAGGCTGATCACCAAGGATCAGCTATCAAAGTATTGACCTCAGGAAATCTAAAGCCCCCTTTGACTAACCTAATTAATATGCTCCCTCAAAACACCCCACAGCATTCCAGCCCATTCTAAGACAGACTTCCCTTTTTTTCCTCTTACAACTCATACCAGAAAAGTCATTTGCTGCTGTTTTCTGCTGGAGTAGAAATCAGACACTTTACTTTTCTGCCCTGCTTAATAAAGGAGATCTCTATGAAAATAGGTACTTGGGTGTGCTTTGTCTAATCTGGCGTCCCAGGGGAAGTGTTCCCATCCCCCACACTGGGTGTGAGTCCCTTCAGTGAAGACTTAAATGTAAAAGTTGCCAATCTGAAAATGATAACCTACTATTTGATTCCAACTCTATAACCTTCTGAAAAAAAAGAAAATTCTGCATAAAATAAAAGTGATCAGTAGTTCGTGAGGAGAAGACAGGGAGGAGGCGGCTAAGCAATCAGGGCCGGGAGCTCTCTGTTTCAGTCAGTCTTGGCAAAGAACATGCTTGAACATAACAAAAAAGAACTTTTGCAGAATGTGCTGTAATGTCAGAGAATCCGTGTGCAAATCTAGAAATAGACTCATGTTAGAGCTGGCAAATATTTCCTAATGCAGAAAAATGGACCACTTGACATGTGTTCCGTTACTTTAAAAACTATCTGCTTCTGATATAACCGGAAAGATGACATAAGGGTACAGCAGGAAGCTAACCATGGACAACGTGGTGTGGTAATGCCTCGTGCTTTAGACAGATGAGTAGCTATTATTGTAGCTGTGACAGATAAGACACCACTCTGTGTGAGATGAACGAGAACTGTTCAAAGGAGCTTCCCATCATTTAGCAAGGCAGTGAGGAAGGCTGCAGGCCCTTCGTGCAATCACCGAGAACTAACACTAGACTAATAAATTCTTATTTTATCTTTCGCACGTTGAGGAAGGAGGTTACCAGTGTTTTCCACACAGAGCTATTTCCTGTGGAGGGTTGATTCGTGTCTTTGAACAGTTTTTTCACCAGCCTCCTCATGTTTTCCAACATTGTTTTGGCTTTTCCCTCATTGTCTGTGATTTCTGGTGCCAGTTGTTGTTGAGACAGTGGTTGTCTTCAGTCAGGCTTTTGAAGCATGACTTCTATTTGACTGGCCTTTCAAGTTCCTGGTGATGTGATTTAACAGTGTGGAAAGGGTAATACAAATAAGAAGCTTCCCATCCGAGCTCTTCACAGGAGTCCCTCTAAAGAAGTGAAGGGAGGGAGGCTGGATCTTGAGATAAAATGGAAGGCAGGCTTGCAGTCAGGAACATTCACTCCATATTAATGCCCTGGGGTGTATCTGGGAGCATTTTCAATGGTACAGGCTCTGTTCCCTTTGTGTTTATGCAGAAGCTTGGACTCTTCTCAACATCTGCTTGACGAAGTCATCAAGGTCATGTTGATATAAGAAATATGTTGCAACTAACAAAATCAGACTCATTTTTACCATCACACTAACTTTACTACTAATCTAAGTTTCCCACGTCTGAACATTTCCAGCCAGTTTGGTTGTTACAGAAGGCTGGCTGGAATATAATGAACCTCTTGCTCTTTTTCTGCTGCCCTGTACTTCTCCACAGTCTCCTGAATTCCACCAAGACTCATCCCATCAACTATCAACTGCCCTAATAGCTAAACTCTATCCTTACTCTTCTGTGAAATCTCCACCTCGACCATCTTTCCCCATCCCTCTTTATTGAAGTACAATATATCCTGATTACAGTTCCCCCACCTCTAATCCTCCCAGTTCCTTTCCACTTCCTCTCCAATCTGGACTCACTTCCTTTCTGTCTCTCATTAAAAAGTAACAGGTTTCCCAATGATAATAACAAAACATGACAAAAATAAAATATAATAAGATAAAACAAAAACCATCACATTGGAGTTGGACAAGGCAAACCAGCAGAAGGAAATGAGTCCAGAAGAAGACACAAGAATCAGAGACCCACTTGTTCACATACTTGAGAGTCCCATAAAAATACAAAAATGAAAACTGCAATATCTACACAGAAAACCTGGTGCAGACCCGTGTAGGCCCTGTGCTTGTTGCTTCAGTCTCTATGAGCTCATATGAGCCTAGCTTGCTAAGTGGATTCTCAGAACCTTGCTTTCCTGATGTCCTCCATCCCCACTGGCTCTAACATTCTTTCATTCTTTCCACCTCCTCTTCTGCAGGGTTCCTGATCTGATTTGATGAAGACATTCCATTTAGAGCTATGTGTTCCAAGGTCAGTCTATCTATCTATCTATCTATCTATTCATTCATCTATCATCTATCTACCTATCTATCCATCTATCATCTAGCTACCTATCATCTATCTCTCAACCCATCTATCTATCATCTATCTAGCTACCTATCTATCATCTATCTATCCATCTGTCTGTCTGTCTATCTATCTATCTATCTATCTATCTATCTATCTCTTCCTAATGTCTGTGGATTCTTGGTTCTCACCTGCAGCAAGAGAAAGCTTTTCTTATGAAGGATAATAAGGCACTGATCTATGAGGATAACAGAATATCATTAGGATATTTTACCACTGCCTTTTTTTTTTAACCAGTTGGTTGTATTTGGTTTCACCCTAGGTCTATGGACTATATAGTCTCTGATTCTTGGTCACTCAATCAATATTGGGTATGGGTTCCATATAATGGATGTGGGCTTTAACTCATCCTTTTCTACTAAGTCAACAATGATTTTTTTTCAGCTGCCTCAATTTTTCAAGGCCAAGTCTGACAAGGGCTATCTATGTCCAGCAATCCTTCTTCATTACAAATATCCTCTCTGCCCGCTACTACTCTATTCCCAAAACAAACTCTCTGTTCATTGCTTCACATTTCTGCTTCCCACAAATAAGATCAGCAGGAAAAGACAACAGCATATGTCTCAAAAATCTGATCAGTTTCTATATAAGTACATTTAATATGTTTTCTCCAATAATCTAAAAAGCAGCTAGAAAGAAACCTGCTTCTTGTATTTTACTGAAGAGTCTACATGAAATTAAAAAAAATAAACTTATCATCATTGCTACTGAATGTAATACCATAAAAGTGTCACAGGAGTGGGATTTCATTTTTAAAAAACTCAGTTCGCCAGTCCACTTACATACACACCCATCTCCCTGTGGAAGTTACCATAAGTCTAATTGTTTTGTTTTATTTTATTTATCAATTATGTGAAAATTTCATTCAATGTATTTTTAAATCATATTCACCTCCACTTTTTGTCCACTTTTAAAAAAATAGGTGCAATTTCTGATGTTCATAACATCATGGCTGTCAGCCCATCCACGATCAGCCCTCATCAGGGAAGGAAGCATCACTTTGCTGTAGATGACACAGAGAACCACAACTTATCAATGCTCAGAGAATAAAGGACTGAGGAATGACCAGCCCCAAACAGAGTATCTGTATCACCACCCCCTCCAGGGATCATAGCGTAAGAGGAGGCAAAAACAAGGTTAAGAGCCAGAGGGGATGGATGACTATAAGAAATATTGTTTTCTGGAAACACCAGGGAAGTGGCACATATTCATTCAGAGCAAGTGTGAACAAATACATAAGACCTGTGTAAAATCAAGCCAGACAACCCCAGCATGGAGGAAGGTGATCATAGCACCACCCTTCCAGCGGAGGAACTTCTAGCATCTGAGAACCGCTGAAAAAGGGAGTTGATTGTTTTCTAAGAAGAAAATTATAGATTTAACTGAAAAGTCTAAGGCCCCTTAATTCTCATTCACATTATCTTTGACAAGGCATTCTGGGGTTGTTTCTGATAACTCATTCTAAGGATCAAGACATCACCAATGAAATGTCTGACAATGAAGACTATTAGGACACCTTGAGGGCTAGAATGTAGGTCCTTTGCACAAATGCTATGAGATATTACAAATGTTCTGTCAGCTTTTTGCCCTTCAGCCCATTTTCCAGTTACGGTGTCTAGCACATTATAGTATGACATTATAATTTCTGTCAATGAAATCTGTACCATAATTGTTAATAAACAAAGTAACATTTAAGTCTATTATTCATATATACATTTCTCTTCAATAACATGAAATTTTTGTGTCCATTTTTCTGTTAATTAAAAACCCTTTCCTTCATTTATTTTTTATGTTGGTAGTTGATACAGATAGATGGATGATGTATAGGTGAATGATATCTAGTTAAATAACAGATAGAAGGATTTACATATAAATACATGAAGACAAAGATGCCAGCTGGTTTATAGTACAGTGATGTACATTATAAATATTTTCCTGTTTTTATATTTATGTTAATATTCTAAGATATTGTTTGATAATCAAATGTTTTTAATTTCCACTGGAGATTTGCAATGAATGCTTTTGGTGTCCTGATGAAGAAATCCATCCCAACATCAAGGGCAGGATGATTTCATTCATGTTGTTTCTACTCATTTTAAAGCTTTGCCTTTGACATTTAAGTTCTTGACCCATCTGGACTTAATTTCTCTGGAGAGAGAGATAGAAATCTATTTGATGAATTCCTTGCAAAAATACATTTTCTTAGCTTCACATATTATGCAACCCTTCCTTTGAACACTAACCTGCCATAACACTGTCACCATCTATCACAATGCTATCTGTCCTTTAGATTTCTACATGTTATGTGGTTTCATTCATTTACCTAATTCTCCCCACTATACAATCAAAATATCAATTTCTGTCCTGTCACTAACAGACAGCTTTGGCAACATCCACCTTGGTTCTTTATACACTGAAAAGGCTTTGAAGATGGGGAATAGAACCTAGTGGCCTCTGTCTCCTCAAGGATTTATTGTCTGGCACCTAACATGTTCTCAGTAAACCTTTGCTCTGATATTTTCTTACATGATGACTCTCTCATCAGAAGCGGAGGCTCCCTTTCCTTAAGTCTCATGGAGTAAGTGCTTGTTGAACTACTGTGTATAGTATTTAAATGGTTCACTGAAGACTAAGCAACTCCTGTCTCATTCAGTATGGCCTTTGTTCTTAGAGCCCTGAGTCATTATGGAGAAGTATCCCTACTCCAAGGCCACCTTAGTATAGTCAAAGTCATATGAAAGGTCACAGACAGGACAGGACAGCCATCCATCCCTCTTCATGACCCAGACTTTTTTCATCATGCCAGAGATTTAGAGAAGAATTCACTGATACAATTCTAGCACTATGCACTTTGAACCTCCTTGACCTGTTAAATCTTCCCAGTGAATAAAAACAGGCCAATTGCACTGGGCTTCACTCCTATTCCTGATCTGCAGGATCTGTGAGAAGAAAGCTGTGCTTTGTAGCCTCGACCCTCGAAGTTGTGATATGGAAAGAGGGAGGATCCAGCACAGGCAAAAACCTGGGTCACAGTAAAACCCTGCAGCTTGGTAGCCTCCTGGGTAGTATTTTCTCTAACACAATGCTCATTGTCTCACTGACTTGGCCTCAGTTTCCCCAACATAAAACCACCATGTCACACTTAATAATTCAAATTATTCTTTCTTGCATCTGTTGTCTTACTGTAAATGAACTCAGTTTGATATTCGTAACTTCCAAAGCTTAGGGATGCTGATTAAAGTTCAATTATTTCTACTCTGCTCATAGTATAAGTTGCTATTTTCAAGATATTAGAAGCAATTCAATGATAATTGTTACTATTAATGAATTTTATTTCTAATAATACAACAACATAAATTTCATCACAAAAATCAATTATCATTCATAATATACACTGTGACCACGATTTAAAGGACTGGATACTTGGTATGCCTTTATTAAGTAGAGATTTAAAGAACACAAAGATCATAAGTCAAAACTTATATTAATAAAGTCATTGATAACACCTGTAACAATCATTAAATTCACTTCTGAGAAACTTAGACTCAAAAGGAAAACATCACAGATTGATTAACTCCACTGTCTGATAAAATCTAGTGCACACTGTTGGTTTCGTGTGTGAGATAAGACACATACTACCAGCGCCACACTAGAGTTTATTTAGAAGATTTGCTGGGCTAGTGCAAGGGGAGAGAAGCAGAAAAGAAAAGAGAGAGACTTTCACGTGGCATCTCCTTTTAAGAGAACGGGTGGGCACAGATTTACATAGCCATGCCTAGGGACATGCCCTCCATACACCAGAGCTATGTTGGGTATACCACATAGCCACTACATGCCAGGAATTCTTATCTCACCTGGCACCATGTTAGGTTATCGGACTTGCATGTTTACCACGTAGCTGCTACATGCCAAGAATCCTTACACACACACTTCTGAGAAAAGCTCAAAGATACTTAATAATTAGTAGTAAGGCTATGCCCTGAAACAAAGCAACAAAACCTGTGTGAGATATAAACCCAGGCCCTGCTGTTGGGTCTCTTAACACTTCATCTATTTGATATTATGAAATTGCATTTTACACATAAAAAATAACCAAGAATAAAACATACTAATTTGAACTGTAGGAAATATTTGTTCTGGGGTGTGGAACAAGATCTAGATACAGGCTGGGGCTTGTAAAACCTCATTTTCTTTCCACCCTGATCACAAAAAAAAATGGAAATTCAGCTCACCTTACAGTAAGACATTGGCCATGCTGTGACCAGTATCTGTGGTAACAATGCTGCAAAAAAAATATAAAAATGCATCTTTTATTATTAACATTCTAAAAAGCTGAGTTTCAAGATTAAAAAACAAAAAATTGAGCAGCTAACAATAATGCAAGGGTATTACAAAAAATTATCAAATGAAATTCACAGGTATTTAATACAGACAGGGAGGTGGGTCAATGGCAGAAAGAAAGAAAGAGAGAGAAAGAGAGAGAGAGGGAGGGAGGGAGGGCGGGAGGAAGGAAGGAAGGAAGGAAGGAAGGAAGGAAGGAAGGAAGGAAGGGAAAGAACAAAGAAACAAACCTGCCTCATGTGAGCCTGATGACCTGAGATCATCAGATTCTCAGGTGTAGTAGCACAATTTTGGGATGTAAGAAAAGAAGACTCAGAAGCAAATATTGGGGGAAGGCTGAAATATTAGAGAGAGGAAGCACCACAGTCAATTCTCACCCAACTGTCTTGCAACTTTCTCAGCCTCGCTCCTGGTCGATTCTGCCTGTCACTTCTGTCAGTCACTTCTGTGTCTGCCTGGCTTCTACAAGCCCTTACATACCCTATCCCATCCAGGTTAGGATTAAAGGCACGTAGCCTTGAACTCACAGACACAGAAGTTCTGTCTCTGGAGTTATGGAATAAAGGTCACTACTCCCAGCTTTCCCTATGCTGGGATTAAAGGTGTGTGTGACTGACTCAGCTGTTTATCCTTGGATTCAAAGATCAAGGACTTCCTGAGCTAACGGCCTAGGATTTGACTCTGTGGTCTCTCTAATATCCCAGGATTTATTAAATATTTAACATATATCCACACTCAAGAGGTCAGGTTAAATTCAAAAATGTAATCATATTGATAAGTTCAGCAGTCCTAGGATGAACTAAGAGGCAAAGATGGAGGACTATCCGGAAGTTGGTGGGTCAGTTAGCCTGAGTGCATAGTGCAGAGGAAAAACAGTGAAAGGTACACGCTTCAAATAGGGAGAAAAATAAAGATTGGCCCATGATTGTCCACTGACTTTGACATCCAAGCTACAACATGCACATGCCTTTACACACACACACACACACACACACACACACACACACACACACCATTCACATGCATGCATACACATATTCTCTCACATACCATATACACACAAAAATATTTTAAACATATTATTTGATGGTAAGATATATAATATGTTTAAAATCTTTTGGAAGAGCCACAGTCATAAGCACAGATCATTTTTAAAATCCTTTACAATGTCCCTTTGAGTACACGGGAGACTAGAGACATGACCTGTCCCTGCCCTTAACTTTCTCAAATGTTGAATCCTCCTCCAGGACTATGATAGAAATTGGAAGGCAAACAGCATGATTCAAAATTGGTTTCCCTTGGCGAGTTGTTGGAATAAACACATGAAATAAATTTATCTGGAGTCATTTCAGTGCACTGTGTCCTGCATGTATGACTGTGGAAGTGCTGTGTGGCTCAGCAATTTGGGTTAAGATTTTCATCACATTAAGGCAGGTATCTTCCATTTGGACTCATAGAGGGCTGGGAATGTTTGTGAGGTTTAGCTTCAGCAAACCATAAACTTTGAATCATGAAAAATGTTCTCTAAATGTGATTACAGCTGATTTTCCATGACTCTTGCATAAGGCTCATTCAAGATACTCAGCAAATTAGAAGGAAGCCAGGACCACCCTGTTCTCCTTGATATCATTTCCCAACAATAAAGTACTGTGGCTCTGCCATGCTTTTCCACACCAGCCTGCATTCTCCATTGGGATATTTCCTGGATACACAAAGAATTGTTACCGTCCCCAACAGTCTTAGGTAGATCTATGCCACTTCTCTTCCTCATTCTTCTAAGTGTCTTGGTCTTTCTGACTTGAATAAACATTTACTGGTATCATAGGCCTGTGATACTGTCTTCCCTCTTAGAGATTAGAAATAAAAAAAAAAATGAGTTTGAAATAACCTGGAATTAAAGCTTGGGATAAATAAATTTCTTTTCCAAAATATGTTTTGATTTAGAATTTTCTTTTTTTGGTACACTGAAGAGGAATTTACAATAGGCCTTTGTTCTAGGCCTAAGAAAAATATGTGTATTTTCATAACCCCTTCCCTTGCATAGAATGCAAGGGGCCGTGAAGCATTAGCAGTCAGACACCATTATGGTGAGCAAATATATAGTGGAATATGAGAAGGAGAGAGAGGCAGAGAGAGGTTCATGCCATAGAGAGAGAGATCCATTTGAAGAGGCAAAGGTCTTAAAGAACAGGCTGATGTGAGCTGCCTGTTTGCTACACAGGGACATAGTGTTGGCCAGTTCTGGGCTGCATCCAAGGGCCATGTCTGAGTCTGTCAGTCTGTGACAAAGTCCATGGCACCCTGCTACCACTAGGGGCTGTGAAAATGCCTGAGATCAGGTCTGTCACATGTGGCCATGTAGGTTCCTGAGGGCCATGTCACTGAAGGGAGTATCCTGATCTGAATAGCCTGGGCTTTTGTCCAGGCCCATAGAGTAGTGACATGTTTGGGTCTGCAGCAAGGGTCTGTGCTGATGTCCATGGTGCCAGTTACCATGGAGTCATGTGGATGCCCAGGATATGTGCTCCCACCTGGGGCAGTGTTGGGGCCCAAGGGCCACCCTGCAGCATGGGTGAGTGGCCTGCACTGCCACCTGGGGCCACAGTTGCATCTGGGCCAGGTTGTTTCTAAGGACTATTTATGGCTATATGGTCTTATAGTAGCCAGGGTCATGGTAGAGACTAAGGAACAAGCAATGGCTGGGGTTGGGTGATCTTGGTAGCCTGCACTGCCACCAGTGACCATGTTGTCTACTGGACTTGACCTGGTGCCAGGGGCCATGTCTGTGTCTGTGGATCTACTGTAGCCAGGTCTGCTCTGATGTCAGTGGTTCCTATGACCACTGAAGGTAATTCAGATTCCTACGATCCAGACCCTGGAACTGGAAAGCCACCCCTTCACTAATAGGAGAGATGCCCCTTTACCCCCGTGCGCCCATACTTGGGAATGTTCACCATGTGAGTGTTACCTCCACCCCTCATCTGAAAAAGCAGTCCTAAAAGCCTGGACCAAACAACTCAGCTGCCACCAGGCACACATCAAAGGCTTGGGGTTGACATATCCCAACATGTACTCCATCTACAATCTGTTGGAGTGTTTGGAAGGACTAATCCTACAGAACCATAGCCATAGTATCTCTATGACTCTAAGCAATAGCAGAATCTTGGAGGGGAATCTGGGTGGGGCTTCAGTATTGATGGTGTCCCACAGCCAGAGGCCTTGAACCTGACCATCAACTAATTACATAGTGAACACTTACAAGTAAAGCTGTTTGGAGAAAAGGGTACACTGCATGATACACAGCAGCTTTTAGTGCCATTAAGATGAATGACAAGGCAGCTTTGAACTATGGGCCATGTCCAGAACAGACTCAGAGGTGAGCAGATTCCAGCCCCTGGATTGTCCAGAAAGGAAACTTTCTGGGGCCGGGGGCATACCATGGTTCTGAGCTCACACTCTGCAGAAGTCAGACCCTAGGTTGAAGCTGGGAGGGTCCTTACCCAGTGATCTTCATAGACACAAAGCAAGAGGGACCTCTCAAAGCTGGGCCCTGCCCCTAGGGCAAATTGCCACATCATAGACAGCCACTTTTGAACCAAGTACCCAAGTGAAAGCAGAGTCAGTGATCATGCAGACCATGTGTTCAGAGCAGACAGGAGACACAAAAACCCTCTAACAACTGACTAGAAGCTGACTAAGCGGGAACCATTGAAGCAAGGGGCAGATGCCAGTCCAAGAATACATATAACAATAGAAAGAACAACAAGGCAACACCAAAAGAAACTACAACACCAAGACCTAAACAGAGCAATGAAGAGGAAATAGAAGGAAACAACAACAAAAACACTTCTATGAATATTAGAGAAGCCTTAAAAGAGGATATAAAACATTCCCTTAAGGAGATAGAGGAAAATACAAACAAAAAATTGGAAGAGATGAATAAATCCTTCAAAGAAAACCAACAAAAGGAAAACCAACAAGTTAAAGAAACATTCCAGGAACTAAGAATTGAAATATAAGCAATAAAGAAGATATAAAATGAGACAAATAGAAAAATCTGAAGAAAAGAACTGGAACCAGATGTAAGTATAACCAACAGAATCTAAGAGATGGAAGAGAGAATCTCTAGAGTGGAAGACTCAATAGCGTAAATAGATACATCAGTCAAAAAAAACCACTAAAACCAAAACAGCCATAACACAAAATGTTCGGGATATTTGGGACACCATGAAAAGACCAAACCTGAGAATAATAGAAATAGAAGAAGGAGAAGAATACCAGCTCAAAGGCACAGACAATGTATTCAATAAAATCTTAGAAGAAAACTTTCCCAACCTAAAGAAGAAAATGTGTATAAAGATACAAGAAGCTTACAGAACACCAAATAGATTGGACCCCCCAAAAAAAAAATTCTGCCTGCTACATAATAATCAAACCACAAAGTGTACAGAACAAAAAAAAATTTTAAGAGCTGCAAAAGAAAAGGACCAACTTACCTATAAAGGCAGACGCATCAGAATAACCAGACTATTCAATGGAAACAATGAAAGCAAGAAGATCCTGGTCAGAAGTTATAAAAACACTAAAAGAACATGGCTGCCAGCCCAGACCACTATAACCAGCAAAACTATCAATCACCATAGATGGAGTAAGCAAGATATTTCACGACAAAATCAGATTTAAACAGTACCTATCCACAAATCCGGCCCTACAGAAAGCATTAGAGAGAAAACTCTGACCTAAGAAACCCAGATACTCCTGTGAAACCACAAACAATCAATAATCCCACAGAAGCAAAGTCCAAAGAATGAAAATACACAGAAGCTACCACCAAAAATAACAGGAAATAACAATCAGTAGTCATTAATATCCCTTAATATCAATGGACTCAACTCACCTATAAAAACACACACTCTACCATGATGGATACAAAAATAGAAGTCATCCTTCTGGTGCATACAAGAAACATACCTCAACCTCAAAGACAGACACTGGCTCAGAGTAAAAGGTTAGGAAAAGGTTTTCCAATCAAATGGCCCCAAGAAACAAGCTAGTGTTGCTATGCTAATATCTAACAAAGTAGACTTCAAACTAAAATCAATCAAAAGAGACCAGGATGGACATTACTTATTCATCTCAGGAAAAACCGATCAAGAGGAGATCTCAATCCTGAATATTTATGCCCCTAATATAGCGGTACCTACATATGTAAAAGAAATACTACTAAAGCTTAAACCCCCCATCAAATGTCAAACTCTAATAGTGGAAGACTTCAATACCCCACTTTCACCCCTGGATAGGTCAACTAGACAGAGACTCAACAGAGAAATGAGGGGCCTAATAGAGGTTATGATGCAAATGGATTTAATAGATATTTACAGAAGCTTCCACCAAATACAAAGGATCATACATATTTCTCAGCACCACATGGAACTTTCTCTAAAATTGATCACATAATTGGTCATAAAGCAAATATCAATAGATACAAAAAATGGAAATAACCTCTTGTATCATATCATATCATATCACTATGGTCTAAAGTTAGAGCTCAACAACATCAAAAATCATAGAAAGCCTACCAATTCATGGAAACTAAACACCACTCAACTGAACCACCTCTGAGTCAAGGAAGAAATTAAGAAAGAAATCAAAGACTTTCTAGAATTCAATGAAAATGAATCCACAACATACCCAAACTTATGGGACACAATGAAAACAGTCTTAAGAGGAAAATTCATAGCACTAGATGCCTATATGAAAACCTAGAGAAATCCCACACAAGAGAACTAATAGCACAGCTGAAAGCCATAGAACAATTAGAAGCAAACTCCTAGAAGGAGTAGATGGCAGGAAATAATCAAACTTAGAGCTGAAATCAATAAAATTGAAACAAAAAGAACAATACAAAGAATCAATGAATCAAAGAGTTGGTTCTTTGAGAAAGTCAACAAAATAGGTACACCCTTATCCAAACTAACCAAAAAGCAGAAAAAAGAGTATCCAAATTAAAAAATCAGAAATGAAAAGGGGAACATTACAACAGACCCCCAGGAAATCCAGAGAATTATCAGATCATACTTTGAAAATCTATTCTCCACAAAATTTGAAAACCTAGCAGAAATGGACAGCTTTCTGGACAGGTACCATTTACCAAAATTAAATCGAGAACAGATTAAAGACCTAAACAGACCTATAATCCCAAAGGAAATTGAAGCTGTCATTAGAAGCCTCCCAAGTAAAAAAAAAAAAAAAACCCAGGTCCAGATGGTTTCAATGCAGAATTCTACCAGATATTCAAAGAAGAATTAATACCAATACTCCTCAAATTGTTCTATAAAGTAGAAATTGAAGGAATATTGCCAAACTCTTTTTCTGAGGCCACAATAACCCTAATTCCCAAGCCACTCAAAGACACAACAAAGAAAAAGAATTAAGACCAATTTCCCTGAACATTGATGCAAAAATTCTCAACAAAATTCTGGCAAACTGAATACAACAACATATAAAAAAAATCATCCATCACAATCAAGTAGGCTTCATCCCAGAAAAGAAGGGATGGTTCAAAATATGAAAAACTGTAAATGCCATCCACCATATAAACAAATTGAAGGAAAAAAAACCACATGATCAAATCCCTAGATGATGAAAAAGCCTTTGACAAAGCTCCAACACTCTTTTATGATAAATGTCCTAGAGAGATCAGAAATACAGGCAAAATGCCTAAATATAATAAAGGCAATTTACAAAAAGCCAACAGCCAACATCAAACTAAACGGAGAAACACTCAAAGCAATCCCACTAAAATCAGGAACTAGACAAGGCTGTCATCTTTCCCCTTATCTATTCAATATAGTTCTCAAAGTTTTAGCTAAAGCAATTAAGAGAACAGAAGGAGATTAAGAACATACAAATTGGAAAAGAAATAAAACTATCTTTATTCTTTTCCTCCCCCATCTTTCCTCCTTCCTCCCGTTTGGTCCTTTTGTTCCTCTCTTCCTCCCATAACCTATAACTATCTATGCCTAGCTCTGTGGTTATATGGATTGCAGCCTGCTTATTGAAGAATTAACAAATCACTTACATGTGAACAAAATGGGAGGGAGGAGGAAAGATGGGAGAGGAAGAGAATATGGAGAGTGATAGATAAAACTAAAGGTCATTTGAAGGACTGTTTGGAAACCTAATATAGTAAAAGTTTCCTAAAATGGGTACAGGTATGAAAGTGATCTAAATAGGATTTCCAAATATTGGTAGAGACAAAGCCCCAGCTGAACATTTCTCATTGTGAAATGAAGACTCCTGCTATGGAATGGGTTACATCTAGTTGAGTTGTTGACCAAAGGAAACTTGTGGAAACCTCCAAACAACCCAGGCTATTGACAAGGTTATAGGTTGCTCTCCACAAACTGATGGTAAGGACAAAGACAACAACTACACAACTCATTGCACATACAGAAATCAAACTGGTACCCACCTAGAGGCTTCACCCCTAGGTGAATGTGGCTTGTCAGGATACTGGAAAGTGCTTTGCATGCTACCAAAAAAGAAAAGTGAACACCAACCCAGCTACAACCCCTTCAACCTACAATGATGACCTGTGTAAAAGATGTACTACTGCAATAGTGGCCCAAAGCTTGTGGAGTAACCAACCAATATCATTAAGGTCCATTCCATAAGATGTAACCTATTCCTCAAACTGCTCTAGTGGCCAAGAACCAAATACTAGATAGGCTAGGGACCAATGGGAAAACCAAATACTAATGTTCTATAAAAGGAATATAACAATGTTGTATGAAATTTCTGACCTGTCCAGCCCAAGTTCCAAATGAATCTCTCCTGTCTGTGGCCTGGCCTAGCCCAAAGTTTGGACTTTCAGCCCTACTTAGTCCAAAATAATCACACAAGGTTTATATTAATGACATGCTTTTTGTCCTATGGCTCAGGCTTATTGCTCTTGTATCTTAACCCATTTCTATTAATCTGTCTTGCCACATGGCTAGTGGCTTTACCTATGTTCTGTTAGATCTTGCTCTCTTGGGTGATAGATTGTCTTTCTCTGAGTCTACCCTCTGTTTCCTTTATCTATGCTTAGATTTTTCACCTGCTTCTGAGGATGCCTTGCCATAGGCCAAAACAGCCCCTTTATTAGCCAACGACATCCACAGTTTGCAGAAAGACATCCCATATCATAGTAATAAAATGAGTACTAATGCCATTTTGCTATACTCAGAGATCAGTGTCTTGCTCAAACATCATCAGAGAAACTTCCTCCTTCTGTAGATGGGAATAAATGTAGATAACCTACAATTGGACAATGTGCAGAGAGTGAGAGACCTTAGAACATTCTGTCCTAAATCAGTTGTCTCCATCAATTTCCTCCCCTATGTGAGTAGGTAGGGAGGTGGAGAGAATTTTGGAAGAATTGGGGGAGGGGAAACAATAATCAGAATATGTTGAACAAAAAGTCTATTTCCAGTAAATAATAAAGTAAATAAGTAAATAAATACATAATTAAAAGGCTTCATGGCCACCTAATGACTACCATATTTAATATGGCAGCGTCTCCTGCGACCTGATTGGCAGTTTGGCAATGTGTGCACAATTATCTCTCCCTATCTAGGAACCAAAACATTCTGACTTTTGAAAGTGAAGACTTAAGAGATACCTTCTACAACAATGGTTCTCAACCTTCCTAATGCCTTGACCCTTTTATTCAGTTCCTCATGCTGTGGTGACCATTCAGCCATAAATTAGTTTGTTGCTACCTTGTAACTATAACTTTGCTACTGCTATGAACTGTAATGTAAATATCTGATATGTAAGCCCTGTGGATGAGTTTCAACCCAGAGGTTGAGAATCACTGATCCTAAGGGTTTACAAGTCTCAGAAGTTACTCTTAGCAGTCCAGGAAGACAATGATCACAATTTAGCTGGCCTCAGAAAATGGACTCGAAGAATTCGCAGGCCATTTGTCAAAAGTCCTTGAAGTCAGTTGTACTGTGGTCTGCATGAATACAGGTTGATTTAACTAAGAATGTGTCTAGAAAGTTGGAGACAGTCCCTGAGTACTTGGCCAATACTGGCACAATAATGCTCTACAATTTCTAGATGCATCCAAGAAATAGCTACTAAATGTGAACTATGGAAAGACACAACCTAGAGCTGAGCAGGTCATGGGCACCACAGAAATCCCATGAATGTCCAGAAGGTAAAACAGAGTAGCCAAGACTTTAAAATATTTGTATTTAATGTTTCAAGAAGACAGATAAAATTAGAATAATTTTTGTAAAAATGGAATAAGAAATGTAAGCAAACAAACTATGCAAATGATAGTTTTAGGCAAGAAAATACAGTACCAGAAATTAAGCTTAACTGAAGGACACAAGAAAACAGGGTTGTGTCTAATTTGAGGGAAATATTAAAAATGCAGTAGAAAACTTTCTATCTGAAAAACCAAGAAAGTATACAGAAATACAGAAAAGGATATTTTTTTCTTTTTCTTCTTTATTTATTGTGTTTATGAAGAAAACAGTAAAATGAATTTAAAATGCTGAAAAGTTAACAACTATAAAGAAGATAAAAATCATAAGCATGACTTATCAAGGGTGATAATGCAAATAAGATTGCTACACATATATTTACTTTGTGTTCAACTTTCCCTCTGAATTTTTTTTTCCATCCCTGTATATCCTTATTCAAGGTCCCTTCACCCTCCCACCACATCAGGTCATTTTTTCTTCTCCGCAACTCCCCATCACCTCCCTGGGCAGGGAGCAGACAGTCCTATGGTCCCACTGACCCAATAATGCTTGGATCAGTCTCCACTCCTGGCAAATCCAGTTTTGTCCCCCCTCCCTCAAGAGTGAGTCAGGTGTTTCTATAGTTGGAGTGGGGTCCGAAGGGTCAGAAAAGAATATTAAACTTGAGACTTAAAGAGAATTTAAGGCCTGCCATCATAGGCAGCCGATGAAAGGGGCCTGATACACACTTGTGCAACCAACACTGTCTCTTTGAAGTGGCTGGACCTAGTGGCTCACATTTACTAAGAATTGGCAGTTTTGAATACAAAATAATTATCATTTGTGTATATAATTTAATGTAGTTTTGAATGTAAATATATTGAGACTACACAATCAGCTTAGGGTCCTAAGATTGTCAACGTAGCCATAGAAGAGTCACAGTTTAAACCAAGTGGATAGAGTTAATTTTTATAACATCATTACTTTGATGTTTCTCAGGATTAAAAGCTGCCATAACCTGTATGTAACTGACCTCATAAGCTTGCTGACTCTTCAGTTAGAAGTTCAGAATATACCAATACTTCAGTCAATAATTGTATGTCTGCTTTTTATTACTATAACAAAATATTAAAAACTGAGAAATTATAAGGAAAATAAGCTTTTAGCTAATAGTTCTGAGAGAGTAAAATGTGCCAAAGGACAGCTCAGCTAGTAATAAAAGCTAAAATCAGTAGTTATTATATATATATCTATATTCATGTGTATATATATATATATATGGCATTCCTGTAAGAGAAGAAGAAAGAAGGGAGACTTACCAGCTTTATAACTGTCATAGCTCACATTTACTAGTGAATTGACACTTTAACTACCACAGGATCTAATACTAGTGAGGTCCAAGACAGCCTTGCAAATGTTAACTCAGTCTCTGTAGAACAAGCATCTAGTCAGGAAGATATACCTGGCCCAGGATCTAATCATCTCCCAGCAGGTTCATTAGATATTATTTAGGCTTATTTTACAGAGGAACTGAGCAGCCAATGCACAACGCCCATTTTATGCTTCTTCTGAGCTTCTGGTTTTCCAGTTCCCTTGGTATCTTCTAAGTATTTGTTGCACTCATTAACCATTGTACTACTTTTGACAATGTTTAGAAATAATTGAGCAACTCACTAAGCCCCATTCTGTATGAGGGGCCACCCTTTAATCACATCTTTCTGTGGCTTTGACAGATACATGTGTAGTTTCTCCAGCATCAAAGCATTATGGAAAATAGTAAGCTTTTCTCCCCATCCAAACCCCACGACAGGATATGAACAGGCCCAGTCCTGCCCAGGTCTGCTGCTATTGTCACATCTGTGAAAACGAGTACAACAAAGATGTCTTGTTTCAAAGACAATGCTCTAAATCATTTAATTCTTGCATTCTTTCTTCATTGTTTTCCACTACGTTCTCTGAGCCTTGGAAGGGGTAGTATGGAAGTCTCAAATATGCTCACACATTTAACATCTCTACAGCTGCTGCTGCCTCCTGGAAAAAAAAAAATCTCTGACCAAAGCTGTGGGAGCAATCTATGAATATAAACTAAGTTTTAAAAAACTATTCATGAGATTGTGTATACATGCAGTTAGCTTCACCTGTGTAAAGAGACATACACACACTACCAGATGCCACAACAAGAGTTTACTCAGTTTCCAGAGAGAGTTACTGAGTGGATACACTAAGAGGAGTGGGGGAAGAGGAAGAGAGAGGAGAGAGAGGACTGTCCCATCATCTGGCGTTTCTTTTTAAGAGAAAGGGTGGGCATGGATCCACGTAGTCATGCCTGGGTGTGTGCCTTTGTATGTGCACCTCCTTGGCTTTACCACATGGCCACTACCTGCCAGGAATTTTTATTTCACCCAGCACTACATTGGGTTCATCGTGTGGTGTACCAGGAATACTTACACTTGCCACATGTGTGCAAGTATCTAAAGATGGTACCAGATCCTCTGGACCTGGAGTTATTCGAAGCTGAAGTGTGTGATGGGAACTGAATTCAGATCCTTTGCAAAAGCTGCTCATACACTTCACCATGGAGCCATTTTTCAGCCCAAATAACAAGTACTGAGATGCTCAGAACTCTTCAAGGTCCCATCCCTATGACTATCATTAACTGGAGTCCTAATCTCCAACACACATTTTTTTGGGGACACAAACCAAACCCAAACCACAGTCATCCCTAAATGAGAAGCATCATAGCTCGTTTCTGTCATCACACTCAATTGCTAGCAACTGCAGTTAAACAATTTGAAAAGCAGAGACCTGGAATCTGGTCCCATTCTAAGAGGACATCCATGTTTATTTAGAAAGTTCAGGAGAGTTTCTAGGTGATGGCAGCCAAACTGGCAAAATGAGGAACTAAAATCTCTGCTTTCTGGACAGAAGCACAAGTATTGAGAAAATTTTAAGAATCTAGTAACTTGGAAATCAACTGAGAGCTTCAAAAACAGAAGTAGACTTATTTTTTAAAAAAACAATTTTTTCTTCCTTTTAGCAATAACAGGGAACTTTGTATAAGTGTAGCTTTCCCCAGTTTCATACGTAGTTTCCACACCTTCCTGAAACACACTGTTCCACAAACCATCCCCAAACACAGTCCCACACACACACCATCCCCAAACACTCTGTCTCACACATCATCCACAAACACACTGTCTTACACACCACCCCTCCATATCATCCCTCCACATCATCACTGAACACACCAAGCACACATCTTGCATACCATCGCCAACCAAATACAGCAAACATACTCACCATCTCCCCATACTATATTCCACAACCATCTCCAAGCACACCATTCCACTCACCATCCTATACCTTAGCAGCCTTGAAAATCATACTTGCTTTCCTACTACTTCAAATAGCAGAATTGCATAATTTGTTCAGACGTGTTCAGTGGATTGTGGAAAACTGGCCAAAACATAAAATTTTGCTGCCTAATTCAGAATTCCCTCAGTTTGAAAGCCACCACCTGAGGTCAGCCTGGGGATATTTTTTAAAACAAAAAACAAGCAAGCAAACAAAAAAACCACTTACAAATTGCAGGAATTCTGGTTGTAATAAAGGAAACTCCAGATATTGAGGAAAGGCTGAAATATCAAAGAGAGAAACACCACAGTCAAATCTCACCCAGCTGTCTTCCAGCTTCCTCAGCCTTGCTTTGGCCACTTGTAATGCCTCCTTTGTCTTCCTACGCCTGCCTTAAACACTTTCTTTGACTGGGACCTGTGCTCTCTGCGGCGTCCCAGCACACTCTGGAGCAGGGGCAGCTGAACTCTGCACCTGGCCACACCCGCAGCTCCTGCTGCTCAGGGAATCTACTAGGAGCCCTACTGCGACCCTGAACTGAGTGAACTGAGCAAACTAACTGCAGGGGTCTCTGAGGGGCGGATTCGAACCCTGACCAGAGGACCTCTGCTCTCTGAGGCGTCCCAGCGCACTCTGGAGCAGGGGCAGCTGAACTCTACACCTGGCCACACCCACAGCTCCTGCTGCTGCTGAGGGTATCTGCAAGGATCCCTACCGCGACCCCGAACTGAGTGAACTGAGCAAACCAACTGCAGGGGTCTCTGAGGGGCGGTTTCGAACCCTGACCAGAGAGGTGAC